>VOMN01119653.1:7653-31084 GCA_014899125.1 Orchestia grillus | reverse complement strand
TTCCGGTGTTAGGGCGCATCCCACCCCCCCCCCTCAGTTACATTTTTACTCTAAAGCACGAACACCGTACACGAAGGAAAGGAAGAAGATAGGAACTTAAAATTCCAATCAATCGTTGTGTGACCCCGTAATAAAAAATTAAAGCCTTAGAATTGCTGGCTGGGCACCTGAGGGCGGTAAGAAATGTTAACCCTCCTAACCCAAAGGGAAGCCCTCCTTGGTCGCGTGAGATTCGACCTTTTTTTACGCCCGGGATCAAACATGGGATCTCATCAGTAAAAGCTGGCGCGCTGCTTACGGTGCCGCAGACCCACGAACGAATGAAGTTTCTTATCAAGCTTCTGTTTTTTGGTCGCTGAAAGAGGTGCTGGCACTACAAGCTGAGGCGATCAATGAGGAATTGCGCCTGTGATCACTCGAGGAGGTTCCTTGCCGTTCTTAGAAATTGTGCTGGAGCTCTGGCTTAGTAGAGCGCATTGAACTCCTGTTATTCCAGCGTCTTGTTGTATTTACAGGTTACTCTATGAAGTTTAGCCTCAGCTGGCTCACGTTGGTTCTTTAAAATAGAAAAATTTGAAATGTAATCGTATTCCTTCGGTCTAATTTTCGTTGTAGTCTCAGAAACGAACGCTAATATTCCGATCTTTTGGACTACTTAACATATTCTCAAAATGTTGCGCCATCTATATTTCTTGTAAAACACATTTTTCATACTATTCATGTGATGTGCTGTAACACATGATCGTTCTGCGCATCTTCAATTGCGAGAATGCGTTGACGATATTTTCTCTGAGACAGCGTCGAGTCCAAGTGACGTACCACTTGTAATCCAATTGGGAAAGCGTGTAATGTTGCGCCTGGCGCTTTTTTTTTTGGTAACAGAAAAGCAGAATTTGGCTCAGTGTATTCTGTCATACACATGCACACCTAGGTACGTCCGGACAAAACACGCGCTAATAACTTGAGATTTAGTCTCAGAACTTTCCAGCTCAAAGACGCTCGTTTTTCTTGAACTAGGCATTGATCAACGTTGAGGAAGCACAGAATGGGCCATAAGTAAGGTATCCTTACACACGACAGTAGCAATGATACACTGAAAAAGCTCTGCACCTAATGTGGTACTATTGACATCATAATTTTGAAACGCGGGTTTTCTTATGGACTGCCCTGCATAAGTAAAACTTAGTAACTTAGCATTCAAGTTCAGTTAGCTTTCAGATACGCTGTCGGCAGACGGTGACTTTCATGACCCAGTGAACAAGGAGGCATGAACGCGATTTTAGAAAAAAATTCATCTTTCATCACAAGTAAAACCGCACTACTTTGCTAACAGTTTGAAGTAGTTGCTAACTACACTTGGACCGTCCTCAAACTCGTCAAATCATCATAGTATTTCAGTGCATTGAATTTGAGCGTTGAAAGGATTGTAATCGACTATTTTAAACTATAATATCGCATGAAAGCAGCCAACATGTCACAGTTACACTTTTTATTTGCTCGTGTGCAAACGTCATATTCAGTGAAAAGCATAGGTTTAACACTCATTCCGTCATGCATTGACAAGCAAGTATATTATTACTCACACAATCAATCATATTCTGCATACTTTCTTATCGTAGTAAATTGTAAGCTAATTTTATGCCCGTACGCAATAATTTTCCGCCGACTCATTCAAGTAAACAAAAGCCATAAATTCTCTGTAATTGTACAAGTAAAACAGAGCAAATCCTGGTTACGCGGATTCTTTATTTCATTTTACTGTGCTATATTTCGTTTGCCTGCTCAAGTTTTTGAGACTGGCGCCGCAGGTCTGATGCCATCTGATTCCTCGAGTCATGCGCCTGCCCGGCAGGCATGGCGATCTACTCCACAAACAAGACGGTAGCTCATTTTTGTTCAGAAATTACCCGAGAGAAAGCCAAAAATGTAGAACGGGAATGAGAATTGGAGCACGGAAAGCTTTTTTTTTCGTTCAAAACTCGGTCTGTGTTCCCCCGGTGGCGGGATGTGAAAACCCGACTATTTCTTCAGTAGTCAGCGGGAGCAAAGAAGCCTGTGGCAGAGCAGGCTTCTCGCACCTGGACGGACCTCGACATCTTGTCTTCTTACGGAGCGGGGGCAGAAATGTTCTTCGTGGCAATAAGCAGAACATTTTCCAAGGTGTTTGTCACACTAGTGATGCAGCCTGAAAATACCTGGCTACGTTTGTGAGAATTGCCACTGAAAATAGTCCTGCCGTCAGTGCTACGAATGTTGAATGAAAATCGGTGAAATGCATCTCTCGTACTCGAGCGCGCGCCTCGCCAACAGCCGAGGTTGAAGTTGACGCACATTAAGTAATTATGGCGATGTAACACAATGCCTAAGTTCTATTCGGATTCGCATAGCGTGAGGTTGATGTCTATGCACGTCGCATGATTTTCATACTGGTACACACTCTGCATTTGGTGTAGATGCTGTGCACCCTGTGATTTTGATGTTGATACTCGCTGTGTGTTTACTACGTTTGATTTGATATGCGCGAAGAATCAAATTATGAGTTTAATATTTCACTTATGGCACTTGGCACCATCTCACGCTGAACAATCACAAAGTAAGAATCACATTAAGAAGTCTCAACTCGACTTACACGTTCGATTTTATGATTGTAGTTTTACTATTTGCAAATTCGATTTGTATCATGCATTCTATGTGAGTGAACTTAAGATTGTAGTATAGTGATTCTGTGAGACTGATATCACGATTGTAGTCTCACTATTTAAAAATCCGGTTACCATGTACTCGAAGTCACTGATTTCGATATGAACGGTTTTTCTTTTCTGCCGAGAACGGAACGTCGCAATGCCTCTCTTGATGCGAAGGCTTCCGAATTGATGGCTGTTAATCGTTTTGTCTGAAGTCGAATTTGCTGCTCAAGTGGGGTCACAAATCTATACAATATTAAGTTCTGTAATGTGTTAGCCCTAGAATGATGAATTTATACTAAAGCTCCGCTAACTCATTTCTATTTTCTTGACTTTTTAAGCAAAGCTTGAAATAGCGAAGTCACTACCGGTCGTGCAGGTACATTTGATCGTGGTGCAGGACACGACGTTCCGCAGTTGGTTTAAATGTTTGTGTTCTCTTCGACAAAATATCGATAAGAGTACCTTATTTAATTAGGTTCATAGTATTTCTTGAACGGTTTAATTTGGGTGGTATACCTCAAATCGTATTATTTAATCATTCTGCATAATCTCGTGACTGAACATGGATAAATTCTCATATTTTGAAATTAACGAAGTGTAAGTGATATTACCTGAGAAAATTTGTTCTTGGAAGACAATTACCGCTTTCCATTTCTTAGAGTTGACTACTTTCTTGTCGTCGATTGTTGCGTTGAAAGTTGGCAAAGCTTGTGACTTGCACACTGGGGATAAAAGTCCCGTCGTTTCAACACTCGGCTTAGTCCCTTCTTTTCCTTCGACGTGAGAAGTTTCTTCGTAATGCAACCAGCGTCGTTTTGTTATAGACTCAATTTGGAGAGGGGAATGCGAAGTGTCGTTAGGAACTTTTCTCTGCTGCGCGGTGAGCGTAAGAGAAAACGCCTGCTGTTTACAGGCAAGTGAGCTGGTCAGGATATGATGGAGAAAATAATACGAAATCAAAGCTGCTCTACGATCGTGGCAGGCTCGTTGTAAAATATTTTCTGTTGTGATTGGGCACCTTGTGCAGGTAATGATTAGGAATTGAGCTACCCGTTATGAAGAATTGTTTTCCGCTTTAGTTTATACACTATACTATTTCGTTTACCTCACATTCTAAGAGAATTTATGGTTGTTTTTTGGAGGGAAGATATCATTTGGCCCCCTATTCAATGAAAAGCACTCGAATGCATTAAATTTGTTCCTGTCTCTAACTTCCTGCTGATTCACGGTCACGGCGATGTCCATGGATTTCTACAAAGCTCTCGAGACCATCAGGGGCCTACTGTACACAAACTTCTGTTTCGCTCATACCGTCAACCTTACGACAAACTATACAAAATGCTCAGCGTTGTTGTGTATCTCTAAACGGAGCGGCTCAGGTGCCAAATAGGCCGAACAAACTCCATCATGCATACTCTAGACTTGACTTACGCCAACTATTTGCAAGAGGAGCCTGGAAGTCTTCAGCAAATTGATACTTCGTGACTGCAGACAGAAGCGCGTGGCAGATGGCACAGAAAGTTAATGAAGGATTTCAGAGCCCAGCTGTTGAGCAAACAGCGCCATACAGAACCGCCGACCGGAGCCACGCAGCCGACCGTTGTGTCCGGAAAAACAACGAATTATGTAAGGACGAACGCTTGTTCATGGTTGGTAGAACTAGATGTCATTCTAAACATAACGCAGACCCGCACCGTACACTGGAATGATGCTGAGAAAATGATCTTCAGCTGTTGTATCTTTTTAAGAGTTCGAGTCCCTAGGAATCGACAGATTATGAAGTGATTCAATTTGAAGCTTATGTTCGAAAATGATCGTTTGGACTTGCACTCTCAGTGATGAAATTTTATTGAGCGTTTGATCAAAGCCTCTGCCTATGGATTAAAATTGTAACTCAAATCTGAAACTCCGAATTAACGAACTGAATCTTCTAGCTTCTGTGCGGTAATTAAGAAGTGCTGTGAAACAACCGTCTTTACGGATGTCCGCGAAGACCTGACCTTGCATTTAACACTAGCGTCAAATTTCGAATTTTTGTGCTTAGACCTCGGGTACTTGTGTCGCAGTAGCCCCAGATGAGGTGAATGCACAACGTTGTGCTCAAGTATTCTGCCCGTATTAGCCTGTTACACTGCCGCACGGTAGTGCTCTGTTGCGTTGTTCAGCACTGCTACAAATTATTTAAAATAATACAAATATAGATTTTTCCAAAATGTATTAGATTGTATTTCCAAAAAAAAAGAACTCGCATAGATCTGTGTCCTTCAGAAAACCTTTGGGATTAATAGCTCGTAAAATATACTTCAAGGTTGTCTCGAGTGAAATGTTTTAGACTAGTTTTTTATTAACTATTCAGCTCGAAAGAGATCCATTTTTGAATCGAATCATTACATATGATGAGAAATGGATACTATCCAATAACAGCAAAAGAACTGGGCAGTGGTTAGACGCAGAAGAGTCGCCTAAACACCATCCGAAACCACCATTGTACCCGAAAAAGTTAATGGTCCCTGCTTGATGGTCTGCAGAGGGAATCATTCATGCTTCATTTTTGCAACAATGCATTAAACATAAGCCGTAGAAGAACTTTGGGTAATAAAGCAATCATAATTTGATTCATCTAAATACTTCACGATAATTATTCTTTTATTTTGAAATGCGATGTATCATGTGAGACAACCTAATAGTTTGTAAATGGTTTTTTTTTTTGCGCCGTCCTGGTATAAATGAATTGTACTTCCTCGCGCGAGGATTTTTTCGATCTTTCGTTCGATTCACAGTAGGTTTTACAATCTCCGGTGTATGTAACCTTATCAAATTCCCAAGTTAAACGCTAAAGAAGTAAGCATTCAAAATATTATTTCCAGATAACGTTCAGCTTTAATAATTTGTACAATAAACGAATTTGAAAATCAGTTTCATTTTGTGCGCCGCCCGGTGAAGCTACTTGTGGGGCCCGAATGAGTTTTGTGAATTCCAAAGCATAAACAATTTCATCCGCTGCTGTGACCTTCTCTCATGGCTGCTGCTGTGTTCTGACCGAAATGGGGTCTCTACATACGAGTAATAATATTAATGAGTAGAGGTAATCATTCATCACACCTTAGTATATCTTGAAATGATTTGAAATATATTTCAATAGATATTCATATACATATAATGTTCTCTAGAAGCTACCAACCGAGTAAGTTAAGTGAGGCCTTTTGAAGTATATCTATTTTGGAGTGTTCATTTTCGTGCGACACTCTCTGCAGTGAAACTTTCAATTCTTATTTTGTTGATGGGAATAACAGCTATCGATCGTAGGTTGTCTTTATGTTCCTGTACATGGAAACATAAATATTTAAATGGAGGAATCAAGTGAGCTCAATATTTTCTTTGAGATATTGGCATCACAATGACTGCTTGCCGTCTCGTTTTGGGGAGAACATTTGTTTCAGAAACTGGGCAAAACTTTCATTTGAATTCATTTCCGTCGAATGACCCACCAGTAACTACTTCAAAAAAATATAAAGGAAAGTTATTGAGAGCTGGATGTAGTGGTGCAGTCATGCACTGCCAGGGGTCATTTAAAGTGCCGTCTCTAGCACTTGAAAGTCGCTCATGACTCGAAGAAACAGGTATTTTTTTCCATGACTTGTAAAGCAAACATTGGAAATGGTTTAATTCTCACTGTTACATGTGGTATTCTAGCAATAAAATATTCTTACCTCGAGCGAAATTCACAATCTGTACTTTCTAACTTCCCGATCTAATATTGTGCACGAAATAAAAATACGTTGCGGTCAAGGATCTATAAAATAATTCTCGAAAATAAGCTTACTCTCACTAAAATTCCTCTCTTAACGTAACATTAGCGGAGCATGTCTGGACATGCAGTGAGCAACAACTGCCAGGGCAGATAATGCAGTCGCAGCTGCTGCTTCCATTCGATCATTGTCTGCCAACGGTTCTCGACTCGGTGATGTTGAGCGTGAGAGGTGCGTCGCCTGCGTTTCTATCTCTTACCGTATCCTGGGTCCGTTATTACCCATGGCATGCATACCTGCAGCGCGTGCAGCAGCAGCTCCCTGTAAGTCCGTTACGGACAGTTAAGCATCGATGTACGTATGGCTGTCACGAGACGCGTACTTGTTGTTTTAGATTTGTCACGTGATGGGACTGCGCAAGAAGCGCGTGATCGAAATGGCCGTTAAATTCCTTACAAGTCGGCTCATAAAAAGAGCTCCCTTAAGCCCTGCGCGAGATGGTGGTCTCGGCAACTTTCAGTATTTAAAATGCGCGTGCTGTTTGATCAGCCTTTTTATTTTTTCTTTGAAGAACCAAGGCACAGGTGATATCCTAATCTCGCTCTGAGAGCTGGAATTTTCATTTCTTCTTCTGCTTTATATAACAAGGATAATTTCCACTGAATTTCGCTGAATTCATTTCTCTTGCAAATAACCACGCTAGCAACTGGTTTCCAAAAACCCGTACAAAATTACCTGAGAAATATCAAGGTGTTTATGAAGTATTTAAGACTCGTTTGTGAAGGCGATTGATACATCGCGTGTTGCCTTAGGAGCACTTGCAGGACGCTCGCCGAGTAAGCCGAGTTTTCCTGATGACGAAAGTTGCGATTAAGCGAGGGCGTCACGCAGGCCGTGCCGAGCCCTTCTCTCTGGCCATGGGAGGGAAATTAAACTCGCTCTTTACGATGACACCAAGTGTGGAAATTTGGTTGTCAAGGGAAAGGAGCCCCCAATCCAGGAATAGTGCCTGATGCTCGTTGTATGGCTCTTCTGCTGTCGAGCTTAATTTCTCGTACGTGAGTAGCAAATGTTCTGTACGTTTAAGCCGAGTTTTTAATTTGAACTAATTTCATGGTTTTTCATCAGAGTGCTTGAAGACCGAGAGGTTTCCGCAGTCGCGTGAACACCTAAGAAAATTAAGTTTAAGCAGTATATTGTGTGTTGCATTGTAATTGCACTTGCTCAAACTGCCGTTTTTCTGATGCTCAAGCTAATTGTCCTTCTTTCATGATATGTCAGACTGTGAATGCTATCCTAATTAGAAATCAAGATTGTAAATAAATTAGCCCCTTTTGCCAATCAAAGGATTTCGATTTCGCACATATTTATATTTATACCGTAATTTGTCAGACCTGAATATTGCAATTATGCTTGATATTTTCGCAGAATGAATTTCATACAAAAAGGCTGTCGATGAGTTGAGTTGCAGTTAAGCAGTTTAAGTTGAAGTTAGTGCCAAAATTCCTTCAGCAAGGAATATTCAACGCTCCAACTTGGGTATAGCGTCTGCGTGGTATCTAAATTCAGTCGACCATTTCACACGCCGAAACTTGTAGTTGTGAATACATACCTGATACTGAGGAGTAACACCGCGACCAATATAATCCGCTGGCTGAGAACTTCATCAGCATGCGTTACGGTTACGTTCAGTACAACAGGCTCGAATAACTAGCATGTACCTATATCCTGGAGGGAAGGGGAGTCTTGTTACGATGGACTCGAAGCCGTCGCCTGGAGATCTGTCCTAAAGCTAGTCAACGAGTTTACGACTTGAAACTTGTCTTGGCTCGCAGCCGAGGGGTACGCAACCACGCGAGTAACGTACGTTTAACCTACTTACACAAGCTCAAGAATGAGTTGTTGGCTGCAGCGAGCCACTTAGTCGTGCAGACCGAGGGCATGCACGACATGTACCTGTACATACTTCATTCTACCTGTTCTGGCGCCTGTTTTTCCCAGTCGATACTTGAGGTTCAGTGGTGCTCCCTCCTGCAAAAAGGTTTCTAGGTCGGGAAAGAGCTCGCGGTTGAAAAATGTCTACTGACTGTGGTGATGGAATGGCGAGAGAGTAGCCTCCGATTTTCTATAGCTCGTTTAGGCTTGTCGCTCGGTCTGTGTGTTGCTCATGGGATGGAAGGTGAAGTAGCGGTTGGTATGCTGGAGTAGGTTTGGCTCGTTTCTTCCATTGCATGTGCGCGGCGAATGGTATCGCTTCTCTCTAAGTAACCAAAAAGTTTGCTGTAAGTTTTAAGTACTTTATTTTTAGCGTTTCCGCACAAGTTAAGATATGAATTCGTAGTTCGATGATTTTCAAGAGTGAAAAACTCATTGAACTTAGGCATTGTAGTCCACAGGATTTTCCACGTCAGTAATGACGAGTTCGTAACTAAGTACTAGTACGAAAGGAAAATCAAGATGCATGGATGTTTCCTTGGGATATTATATCCCGGCTTTACCCCAAAAATTAATTTCTCGCAGTAAATGACACTTTTTTGCGTTCAGTGTTTGCGTGTTTAAATGAACAAAACATAAATGGGGGAACTGCAACTAGCGTTTTTTTGTGTCACATGAGCAGATGTTGAAGGGCGAACTCGAGCCTTTAGAAGCAACGCGTCAGTAATTAGACGGTAAACCCTTTAAAATCCAAAAAGACCGCATGGTCCAGTTCCGTAAGGATACTGCTAGTGTTTCATAAGCTCCCCGAACAAAAAATTAGTCACCTGCTATGGATATGGAGTAAGACCTTTACGAGCACGAATAATGGCAGCAATTTTGTGCGGCACTGAGTCTACAAGTGCCCAAATGTACAGCCGGTCGATTTTAAACCACTCGTACATCAACTGATCTCTCATTACAGTCATAGTACGTGGACGATCTTCTCGACGTCTAACTTGTTATTCCAGGTGCTCTCACAAGCTTTCTATTGGGTTCATGATTGGGGACTTCACTGGCCAACCTAAATGTCTGACTTATCCTCAATGACAGCCATGCCAATTCATGACAGTTCTAGTCCGATGCACTCAGCAGTTGTCATCTTCGAAAGTAGCTCGAAAAAAATACATACACTCGAGTTCGAATGACAAAAGGTGACTAATTTTTTGTCCGGGAGCTTACAAAAATGAATGCGCCTTTGTTACATATAAATAAGGCTGCAGCTAATTTATCGTTCAAAGCTATACGCAGTCTTACAGCCATTATAATTTAGGCTGTAAAGGGTTAATTAACATAGACAGGTCGTCAGGACTTTACTCTTTCGTGCCCACTTCGCTTCTTCCAGTTTTCACACCTTCTGGGCTATCTCTTCGTTGTCTTGTTTCCTTTTCGAACTTAACTTGCTGTTTGTGTGCACAAAGGGTCCTGTGCGGCACACACCTTGTGCATAGATTCATTTTTCTCTAGAGCTCATGCTAAATGGTCCTTTTCTTTGCTCTCTTTAAATCGCATTCCATGAGGAGAGGGAGCTTTTAACCATGCCTATAATACACGGTGATTTTTATGTATGCGGCTGAAAGAAATATTTAATAACTTCTATGTTATTAAATGGATTTAAAAAATGATTCATGAAAGCCTGGTTGATACCAATTTTATTCTGGTTACTTTTTAAAGTACAAAATTCATGTGCCGCCCCTCTGAGTGCTGACAAAAATCGGCGCTATTACCCAGGCTCTTCGTTACGGCGCTGGTAAGATCAAGTTCAATCCGCTGGATTTCTTCCTCGGTAGATGGAATGAGGTGAAGTAGATTTTTTCACCGTAATCTCTTTCCTTTAGGTAACCCCAAAGGATAAATCCAAATGTGATAGGTCAGGGGACCTAGCTGGCTATTCAATGTCATCAAATCTTGAGATCAGTTTTCCCGGAAAATTCTTATGCAGAATACTCGTACTCACAGTGACACTTATGACTCGTGGCTTCTATAGCTTATTGTGTATCTAGGTTACAAATATCTATCTATCTGGTATAATATTAAAACTCTGGTCGTCTTGCTTGTTTGAAACCGTGCACACGTTTGTTTGTCGGATCTAAGATATTTGAAATTTATACTCTTCGTTTAATCCTGTATTGTGGATTCTGACTTAACTGCATAGGATATATTTCTGAATACGGTTTGATTTTGATAAGTTTTATTTCACCCAACGAGTCACGGGTTGTCTAGTTTCCGATAAGACTAGTATTTTTCAAGATTTCATAAATGCTTCGTTTATTAGAAGCCATTCAACAATATAGAAGTTTTTAAATATTCTTTGAGGCCCCACATTTGAAAATCACCCTGTGTTGAAAATAATCAACACTAACGAGCTAATAATAAAATGCTGGAGGCCTTCCTAATTAATTTTATATATTTTTGTGCGTAATTTATCTTATGTTAATTTTGTGGAGGAATTTATGTACTTTGTGTGTTGCTTATGTACACCGTCCGTTTTTGTATCGCGCTCGTCAGGACTTAGAAGAAAACTCCCGGGTCCGTATTCCTAAACTGATAGCGAGAGTGTATGCTAAAGCAGTGAGTATCAGTGATATTAAAAATAACATCGTTTCATATTAGAGTTACCGTAAATAAGAGGGCATTTTAAGAAGTTAATATCATTCGTCCCGCCAGTTTTGGCGTGTCACGTCCACCAGTAATAATTAAATAAGAATAATGTGATAGCTAAATTTCAGCGTCACTTGAGATCTGCATCAGGGCGTGCAGGGTTAAACCTGGTAACGGGAGTCCACACAAACAGGGGTTCTATCTTCATTAATCCGAATGGCCGCTACCCAGCATATGGTGCGGTTACCCTAGCGTACCAAGTCTACCTTGCAAATAAGATTTTTTCGGCAGGGGAACGTTAGCAACATCTGGCATCTCTAACGATGATTCTCGAAACTTTGGCATGAACTTGTTACGATGTGAAGTGTGTTGTTTTCGTGTTTCATTTTCGTTTTCGTTATCGAGAGACCTGTACAGCCTTTGTAATATTCAGAGAAGAAGAATGCGATACATTCTCAATGCGTAGATCTTATTTGTTTCATAAGTTGGAGCTGTTGCCAGCGATTCCTTTATTCGCTTCGTGGCCCAAAGCTGATACACTATTTGATATGTATTTGTGAAGAAAATTGCTGTTGTATCAGGGTTTCGCCAAAAATTTTGTTGAGCCAAATCATCGATCACTCTAGATATTTGTACCAAGGAGCGCTGCGTGTTAAAATGGATGCTAAGTTCTTTGTTTCGGAAGGCGTAGCCCGCTTTAGCTTGCAAAATGAGGCAAGCACATTTAAGTGACAAAATTTTGAAGTGATATAGAGGCAGTAGAGGAAAGGGAGAGCTCGAGGCCGAAGCCTGTTGTACAGATGGCCGTCAGCGAAAACAAAAATAACCCACCAAATTAATCCTGTATCACAGATTCTTCAGTTTGAACATTAAGTAGCTACTAGTACCTTGTACGGAGCGCCAATTCCCCTAGCTAGACGCACTCTCGAGAACACACACTCTGAGCCTCTACTCAAAACCCTCTGACCAGGTCCAAGTTACTCTAATTAATATCGACTGCAAAGTCCTGACAGAGTTCTCGAACTACAGACGACCTAGCTACACTCATCAGGGAGCTCAAAATTTAGCATTATTCCCATCGGATTAATTAGTTTTTGTTCAGAGGAATCTGACCAGGAAGTTAGCACTAATTTTCACCGTTGTTTGTTCAGCTCTTTACTGTCCAAGTTATTTTCCAGCAGACGAATATTCAATTTTCATTTCATGCTTACTTTCTGTTGAAGGTATATTATTGCTGCGTTGTATGTGACACCAATCGAAACATCAGGATAACATTTTCCACTCGTGGGCTGCATTTTTGGGTAAATATACTCGCAGCATTTGTGAAAATTATTTTATTGTGGGGACAGAATTTGATGCCTGGGGTAGTGGAGGGCTAGAGCCGGAATTTTAAGGCTGACTGAATTTAGAAATGAGTGATTTGAAAATTCCTGGATGACTGATTTTTGATGAAAATTTGCTGTGTTTGTAGTAACTTGTCGAGTGTGGAGGCAACTACTTGTAGTTGGGGCGAGACTTGAAACAATCATTAATTTCTTTGTTCTAGAGACTAAGAAGCTTTATATAACTATGGATTGACTTAGAACGGGATTAATTTGAATAAAGTGAATTTCGCCTAATGCCGATTTTATAGCAGCATTAGAGTTTTGTTGAAATCTCACTTTGTCAAAGATAGATTTTGTCGAGGACTTGCTTTTTCATGACAGAATTTGTCCGGGATTGATTTTCTCATTGAGGATTATGCAGGGGATTGGTTTTATGAACGACTGATTTTATGAAGTATGTATGGTACTGAAAAAGTTTGTCGGACATGGGCAATTTTTACCATTCGTAATTCCTTATTTTAGTCAGCTTGAGTCGGGTTTCACTTTTGAACATCTACAAGTAATAATAAACATTTTTGATTGGTTGTTTGAAATCCGGCACTTCTCAAGAGGCATAGGATAGGTAGCCTGGTTTGGTTAGTCAGGTTTGCCCATCCTATGCTATGGGGACTGGTCTCCCCAGGAGGGCACTGTTGGATTACCTCAGCTATAGATAGGCCTTCGGGACTTCTATCTTTCGTGTCTACTTAGCTGCTTTCCCTTTTCATGCCTTCTTCGTTTGTTTCTTTTCTGCCTCTTTTTTCTTAACTGGGTGTTTCTATGCTCAGGGCATCTTAGGTGGGAACACACCTGTGTATAGATTCCACTTTTTCTACAGTCCATAGTAAATGGTCCCTTCTTATCCTCGCTCTCTTTGGATCACATTTCATGGGCGTAGGAAGCTTTCAAGTGACTAATAATCAGTTTGAAATCTATCCTGAACCAATTCTCAGAGTTTTTATTTTTTCGAAATGAGAAATTTTGTAACTGCAATGCTCTTGAAGAAATCGATTTTTAGGAATTCAACAAAATTATGGGATGAACTGTGGCCAATCCGCATTGACAAGCACAAGTATTTTATGTGACCAAAATTTAGCTTGAGACATTTTTTCATTCAGTGATCAATTGTGGCCTGAATAATTGAAAAGATTGTTAATACGATGCAATTCTCAAAGTGATTAATTTCATGTATGTGAAAGTGAATAGTTCTAAGTGCGTAATTTATTGAGTGTCGGACGAGCGTCAAGCTCACCTGTTTTTTTTCAAGCGACCGAATTTCTGAAGTGGACAATTTTTGAAAACCAGCAGGTTTTCAATGAACATTTTGTGAGCAATTTTTCAAAAGTAAGCAGTTAATTTGAATGAATAATTTTAACGAGTTAACTTCGAAATTAATTTTTAAAAAGTGAATTTTTTTTGAGGGAGGGCAAGCGTTTTTTAAACCGTAAGTAATTTTTTAAGAATCTTCAATTACTAATCATGTAGAAGTGAGAATATCTCTAAAAGGAGTATTTTAATAAACTGTGTTTAAAAACATTTCACGGACACGAAAAACTTCTGCATATAATCTACTGCAAGTAAAATGTTTGTTAAATGAATTATTTGTCGGAAATAAAATAGAGAAGGAAGTATGTTTGAGAATATTTGTTGTTTAATGTTCAATGGATTTTCTCATTTTTTCTTCAAGAAAAAATATATTTTGAAGAATATTTTCGTTTAAAATGCGCAACTTTACGATTAAACTAACCCTGTTCAAGTTAGATCACATTTAAGAACAGCGTCTTTAGGAAATACGATTTTAAAAATAAACAGCATCTTAAGCCGTCGGGGCGGATTAGCGCCCCCAGGGGAGCACTGCTAGGCTACCTCAGCTTTAGATAGGCCTTCGGGACTTGTATCTTTCGTGCCCCCTTTGCTTCTTTCCGTTTTCATTCCTTCTTTGCTATTTCTTATTTGTCTTTTCTTCCTCTTCGTTCTTAACTTGCTGTTTCTATGCGCAGAGGATCTTGTGTGGGAACACACCTTGTTCTTAGATTCCCGGTTCTCCTTCGTCCATACTAAATGGTCCCTACTCTTTCGATGCGAGACAGTCTGAGTTTCTGGAGCGCTGTTTTCACGACTACTACTTCTACTAAGCCGTCGGATTTCCTCACTTATTCTTGCTTAGTCACTTTTGAGACACACCGCACTTATATAGGACGTAGATGCTTTCCACTTCGGGATCGTGTTTGCAAGCGAGGCAAGGAGCTGGGTGATGGCACTGCAGGGCGACTCCCCTGCGAAGAGTGCGACCTCATTTGGCGTCCTTGGTCGCTGTGAGAACGCCCGTGGGGGCGGCAGGCACTGATTTATTTAACTTCGTTTTCCTTGTGAGCATTTCAGGTGGCGGCGGTTTGCTGCTGTGCCAATGGGGATCAGATATTTGTGGAACACTTTGATTGCTATTATAACGGGTAACTTTTCTGTTGCTTGCGTAGTGAGTGGTCGACGTATAATTATTTGTGCAATAAATTTCTTTTATTGCTTTTTTAACGGGGAGTTAAACGAGTGATTACTAAAAAATACTCGTACAAATGATGCCATGTTGAATACCCAATGTTGAGACCTACCTACTGCCCTGTGTTGAGAACTGCTTGCTGCCCTGTGTTGAGAGCTGCCTGCTGCCCTGTGTTGAGAACTGCTTGCTGCCCTGTGTTGAGAGCTGCCTGCTGCCCTGTGTTGAGAACTGCCTGCTGCCCTGTGTTGAGAACTGCCTGCTGCCCTGTGTTGAGAACTGCCTGCTATAACCCAGTAAAAATTGTGCACAGCATTGCAGGTGATCACAGCAGTGAGGCCCGCGACAGGACAGATCACTCCAGCTATTCAAGGGAAGGCCCAGAGTTCCCTGTAGATGCGCAGCACGGCAAAATACACTCGGCCTTATTCGTCTTTGCCCAACCTTACGGCGCAGAAGCTGCGCAGGGCAGCCCCGCCAGGCACGTGAGGCCGTACTTGCGGCAGGCCTGAGCAGGAGTTCTCGGCGTAGCCCGCATGTCAGGGCCTTTAAACCGCACTGAGGGTGCGCAGGTGATGCTTGCTCCAAATTAGACATTTTTGCACCGCCGCGACGCAGCCCCGAGCTCGCCCCTACCGCGAATACGGGGGTGGTCACGTGCGGTCTGCCCGAATATCGAGCGCGATTTCTGACTAGGAATGGGCTTTGAATATATGTTCTCGTTTGCATTGCATTTCGAGTGTTTGACATTTCTTGTCGACATTTTGGTGTTCGTGTGTCACCTTTAAAGGCATTCGTTCCCGTTCGTTGCCCTGCTGTTGCATTTCACAATAACTCGTGTTCGGCATGTCATTTTTGCCGATTACCTCACCTTAGCCAAGAAAATATGAACTTTAAAAGTGCTTATTCTGAATGAATAAAGTCCTTTCTTCTTAAAAATTCAAGCCATTAAAACGATCGGCACTTCGTACGTCTCGCTAAAGTATAACTTGGAAAGGGTAATTTTTTAGGAAATTTTTTTGAGTTGAAATTTATCATTATTCCCGAGCTTTCGAGGAGTTAAACATTGCTCGTCATCAGAGGAAAGAAATTTCGAAACTCGGGACCTATCAACACGAAAGCCGTATTCTGTTTACAAAAGCAAAAAATCCAATGTAATCAGATAATAAACTATAGGAGAATGCGAATATACGCTTCTGGGAATGGAATGTGTCGGTCAATTAAATTTTGGTGGCAGAATAAATGGAATACTTGAATAAATAATCGGGTTTTAGTTATTTTTTCAGTACTTAAGATCTTTGGTTATTCAGGGTTGAAATGATTGTTTACTTTCACATGGATGTTTACAGAAGACGCTTGAACATTCTACGTAATGTTTTAAGCATCTTCATTCAATCTTTCCTAGTGTTTACATTAGTGATACGCAAAGGTAACTTTCTGAATGAGTCAATGAATTTGCTAAAGACATTACGCAGGATGGTGAAGCGTCTTTGGTAAGGGGTCATGTGAAAGAAAACAATCAATTTAACCTTGATTAACCGAAGGTCTCAAGTATTGAAAGAAGAACTAAATCCCGATTTTTTAGTAAACATTCCCTTCATTCTGCCACTAAAATTCAATTAACAGACGCATTCAAATCCTAGAAGCTCATTTTCGCATTCTCCAATAATTTAGGAGATCACACAGGATTTTTTCTGTTTTTCTAAATAGTATGTGCTTTCATGTTGATAGGTCCTGAGTATCAAAGTTTCATTCCTCTGGGGACGAGCAGTGTTCAACTACAAAACTCGGGAATAATAATAAATTTCAGCCGTGAAGAATTTCCTAAAGAACTACCCTTTGCCTTATGGAACCTGAGTGTCATATATTTTATTTGATTATGTATGACGCGTATGAACGGTTTGTGAACTTCTCAACGTGAAACATTGCTTAGTGTTGATAGATTCACGTTTGAAATTAGTACGGCGTAGCTTTTCAACAGTAAAAATTGTGACAAATTGTAATGATTTTCGTTAGTGCTGCTCCGAGCATCCAAATATAATCAATATTCAGCGTCATTTTTTTTGTATTGTTACTGTGAAACTCTCTCTTTGCGTGTTAATGCTGAGAAAGCGAGTTGTTTCTTTGTGCCATGAATGTGAAGGCTTACGTAAGTGTTGTGTGCTGTGGAATTTACAGTTCACGTGTTATGTACTGAGGAGTTTTCAGTTTATGCTGTGAAGTTTTCAATCTACGTCGATGTTACTTACTGTGACGTTTTCAACTTACGTGTGTGCTATTCGCTCTACGTTTTATGGCATCCGCGAGTATGTTGTGCGATAAACTCTCTGCTTCAACAGAATTTTACTTAGTTTAAGACTTGAAAATTTTATGTATGCATATTTACTGCATACTTTATATTTCGGCTACGTTTGCTTGACATTGAACATTAGAGATGATCGAATTTAAATTATGTTCGTGGTTAACGGTTTTCAAAAGCTCAATTTCGTGAAAAAACTTGTTCCTTATTTCTTCATTCTTCCTCGAGTTTCGACACAGCTTTAAAAAAAGTGAACTGTAACGCTATGTAAGTTAATGGAATGCGGTAAACTTTAAGCGTATACGATAAAGAACAATTTGATTCAGATTTCATGCTTTATCTTGACTCATTCGTTCTTCATTCTTGAAGAATTTTAATTTAAATTTATCCCTTGCTGCAACTGGTTTCTGAATATATTTGCAGGCCTGTATTTCGATTCTTCTTTCCTTCTCAAAACATAATTCATCGGTAGTAGCAACTTTTCTCGAAAAAGAAAGCCTTCGCCAAAAGGAAATACGTGTGGCCCTGCATGTGTCATATTATACGGGACATCTGAGGCGCCTCTGTGTGCCAGACAGGCAAAGACGTCAGGGGCTTAAATATGTTTTCTGTGGTACCACTTTCTCCCATCCATTCCTCATCCCGCGAGCTGGTCGAGCAAGCAATATCATTTCGTATATTTGGCGCTGTTGCCCCTTGAAATAAAATGGAGAAACGGACATGTGTTTGTCAAACTTTGAGTGGCGATTATTCGAAACCTGTTTTTGGCATCTTCGATTGTGTGGCACTACTGCCTCATGATACTGCCGCTTTACTGTTAAGCGAACCCCTAGGTGTTGGTCATGTAGCAGCATCGCGTTGGGTCCCTTTTGATAACATACGTAAACAGAGGGAAAGGTAAATTATGAACAACATTTACGTGACTCGTATCTATTTCTTATTCCGATTGAGTCCTGGAAAACATTGGACTTTTATGACAGGTCGAATCCATGATACGACTCTATCGAGTCGTTACCAAATATATCCCCTGGAATAAATAAGCGAACAAACAAACGAACAAAAAACGAACGACTAGGCATTCAAACCCGCAAACAAGCGAGCATACATTTCAGACTATAAGAAGTAAACAGATTCCAGGTCTTCTATTTTTTCGATTCCGTGTAACTCAAGTTCCATTATTTTACGTTCTCTATAAAAGAAGTCGCAAGTCGTTTGCCTACTTCGGAGCCTAGCTTGCTAGCTATAGCGCCAGCCAGCCGGCCAAGCTCGGGGCTCCATTTTCTCTGCAGCGGCTTTCTCTACTCTTCTTTGCGCGGGAAGCAGCCGTCTCCTAACGGCTTAAGGCGCTCTTTCCTTTTCATAACCTACATCCCGAGGGACAAACGTTGGGGATTTGTGATCCATTACGTGCACGTTCACCAGCGCAACTCTCTAGAGTCTGAGTAGTCTTAGGGTTGTTTCTAGTTGTCGAGTTTTCACCGTGGGTTCCTCGTGCTGCGTTTTCAAATAACTATTGATCACTGAACAAGGCATGCGTTGCATAGTGGCAGATTGAACGGGTACGTATAACAGTCTCTTTTACAGAATCTGTATGAAAGATTCTAAACACTCGGAATTTTTTTTTTAAAAAGTCGGGGTTGAAATCATCAATTCGAGTAACCTGAACAGCTTCTGCATGCGTCGCCCTTATTTTTTCCATGCACAAACACCCAATTTTCCTGCGCAGTATGAGGTGCAGTGCGGGAAATTTTATTCAAGAAAATCCGAGCTTTTTGCTTGAAGAAGTCGTTTTTTAGGGCAGCGAGGCCTTGGATTTTCATTCCTTAACCCACATTTTGAATGAGGGAATCAGTCCTCCCAGCCCTTCATGGGGGAGTCGGCCCCTTGGTGGACTAGGGAGAGTCGGTCCCTCGGTGGACTAGGGAGAGTCGGTCCCTCGGTGGACTAGGGAGAGTCTGTCCATCCAAGGGACTTGTAGTTATACCAGGTATGGTTGTGACATAACTGCGCCTGCCGCAGGCGTACCAGGAGTGGTTGTGATACAACCGCACCTGCTGCTGTCGTATCTGAAGCTGTGATACAATTCCGGTTGGTGTGACTTTCGTAGTGAAGTACACTCAAAAATTCATTTGACTTTCTTTGCTCTGGGAGTTAGAGAACTTACGTGTCATTCTAGTAATCTCCGTTAAAGTACTCCCCGAATTATTTCCAATAGATTAACACTTAGACTACGGTATTCCACACACGTAAAATTATATGCAGACAAATATCTCTACTGTGAATTTGAAAATGAAGGATTTTGGTTTCACAAATTTGGATACTCTATCAATTTTATTTTTGATCAGGACTAGCTTATTCGATTGATGAACACAAATATGGCGAAAACTCGAAAGTTTGTATGCATACATAATAATGCTTTGATTACATTAGGTTAGATGATTGTGTGTACCTTATATGACCCACTCTGGAGGCAAAGTGTTGAGATTTATCCACATTATTCATAATTTCTTTTGAAGGTACGAACATCCATGGGCAGCAGCACAATTCTCTTTTTTGTTGGAAGGCTGTATTTTTGCTTGAACTAGATCGTGGTATAAATAAAACATTGCAATCTCCCTAGACAAAAATTAGTCACCTACTACAACCTTGGTGTGGGGCCTCCGCAAGGTCTACAAGTGTCCTAATGTACACCCGCTTGATTTTTAACCTTTATTGCATCAACTGATCTCTCAACGACCACAGTCAATGGACGATCTTCTCGACGTCTAACTTGTAGTTTAATTGGTCCACAAATTTCCTATTGTGTTCATGGTTGAGGACTTACTCACCAATCTGAATGCGTGACATATCCTGAATGACTATAATGCCAATTAATGGCAGTACTAGAATGATGAACCCGACACTTATCGTCTTGAAAGATGGGCAAAACATGCCTTTATTCATTCAGATATTGTGCCAATGGTGAAACTTGGTTATCTGGCAGCTCAATGTAACAATGCAAATTTAGTTTGACGGATGTCTCAATTAAAGAACCCACGTTTGGGTTGTTGAAATAGTTTCAAAACATGACACTCCCTCCTCCTCCTCCTCCTCCTCCTCCTCCTTTGTATCGCCCGTTGCACACAGGTTTCGTTGAAGGCTTCGTGAGGTTTTCGATAAACACAACGGTGGACATCATTACTGAAGAGACAAAATCGTGATTCATCAGACCACACGATATTTCTCCTCTCCTCTACAGTCCGATGTGCATGTGCTTTGGCCCAGTTTGAACGAGGGGTTTTGTGGGCAGGAGTTCACATCGGTCGTTTACGAGCCTTTCTGCTCCATACTCGTATGTCCATTGCATAGAGTTCAGTACAAAAATTTCGTTCAGAAACAGGAAGAACTGCTATCATTGACGTTTTGTAGCAGTTCCATCCTGGATGTAAAGTAATTCCGGTCAACAAACCGGAACAAATGGCAGCAGTCCCTGTCGGTAAGAATTTTCTTTTGACTATAATTTTGCTTTGACTTGCCGTCAGAACCGGATTGTTTCCATCGTAGATAGATCCACGTAACTGCTCGGCGTGAAACGCCTGCGAATTCCTCTTCTTCCTTCACTGGGTGTCTGTTAGCCCGACCAAATACATTAGTCTATTTTTGCCACCCCGATAAGTTTTGCTTTCTCCCATTGTTGTGGAGCAACTAAGAAACAATTCTATACCTTGCCAGTTCTAAATGAAGAGTGATTTCTGTTCAGTACGTGTATATAACATAAACTTCGGTAACCGCTTTGAAAACCGGTTGATGAAGAATAGGAGCCTAATTTCTTGTCCGGGTTGCAAAATAGAACACCGATTTCGATGTGCGAGTCAGTAAAACGCATATTGACTTCGACGCTCTGTAATAATGAAATGAATTTCAAATCAAAAATGATGCAACTATCCGGGGGCGTAGGAAAGGATATTGGCTGTAGGGTTAGATTAGTCGATCCTATGCTACGAGAATTGGCGTCCCTAGACGGACATTGTTAGTTTACCTCAACTATAGCTAGGCATTTGGGACTTTTATATTTCCTGTCCTCTTTGCTTCTTTCTGTTTTCACTTTCTTCGGTGATCGTTCTTCATCTTTTATTTCCTTTTCGGTTTTAACTTGTTTTATATGCGCTGGCACTCCGGTGTGTGAACACGCGTTTGCATTAATTCCACGTTCACTACAGTCCAGGCTAAATGGTCCTGTCGTTTCTTCGACCTCTTTGGATCACATTTAAAGTGGATAGGGAGCTTTTAACTAACTAATCATCTAATCTGGCTACGGGAGTAATGTTTAAATTTTTATCTGTGAAAATTTTTCATCACTTCTCTGTGACAGAAATAATAGCAGAAAAAAATCAACTGGGATTACAATTTTTAATCATTTACATCTTGAATTAATTTCTCGTGGTAGACTTAATTTTTTTGTTTGGTGTTGGCGTGAATGTTTTAATGGAAATGGACATGAATGCGGTAACTGTAACGGGTGGTTTTTGCGTCGTGCTCGTTACCAGGTGCTGAAAAGTGAATACACACCCTTTCAAGTAATGATCAAGTTGAATTAACGCGTCCCTTTTCACCCATTACGCTGTTAGGAAATGAAAGAGTGATACCTGCTCAGTGCGCCTGCATCTTGCGACACTGGCTTTCCATGAAGGTTTCTTCAACAGCCCTGCTTTGGCAATGATGATGGGACGTGTAGAGAGCACCAGAAAATAGCCAATTTTTTGCGGACAGTGTGCTCGCATCGGCTGGAGTCCTGCTGCGCAGAATTCAGGTTGATTTCTAAAGCTGCTTGCAGGTGACGCTTGCGAGAAGAGACCTCATCTGAGAAAGGGTTCGGAAATACGGGGTCTGAAGGATGGGCTCTGAAGGACGCAATTTCAGAATTGTTTTGTCAAATTTCTTTCTGTTCAGTAGCGATGAACTAACTTAAAGCCTTGTCCGGCGATCGTGGTCTGAAAGCTATGACTGCCCTGAATTTTATTTTTGAAGTACGCACGTACAACTGGGCCGACTAGAGCTACCACCTGTAGAGCGAAATGTTGACGTTTCGACACCCGAGTTGAGATCAGCTAGGAAATTTGAACGTTTCGCCAGACATGTGACCTGATGAACACTTGAGCCAAGCTTTCGTAATGGTTTGTGCACACCGAAATGTGCCTTTAAACCAAACTCCTCAGAGTCTTCGTCTCGATAGTCCTCTAGCGCTTCCGTTGTGGAAGTGAATCTAGCGAGGCGGAATGGGGGACGAGCTGTGTAAGGTGTGGAGAGGCATAGTTGCGAGACGCAAATCAAGCCTCCGAACGGCACATATTTTGGCACGAGATAGTTCTTGGAATACATCTTGGCACACGTCTTTGCACGATACAATTCTTGGAACAATTTTCAACATGAAGAAGATGAAAAAACTCTTAGAGCAACTTCTCGCAAGGAAAGCATTTTGAACAGCTCTTGGCACGAAACAGTTCTTGGAACAATTCTTAAAGGCGAGGATAAATTCTCGACATGGAACAGTTCTTAGCATGAAACAATTATTGGCATGAAACAATACTGAGCATGGCGCAGGTTTTGGCACACGTGTGCCAGATGGCGTGTCTGCATTCAGCACACAATCTGTAACGGGCGTCGAACGCTGTTGCTGGCTACCACCATAGGACGGCGTCTTCACTGTCAGCAAAAGTGAAATGAAGCTTGGCTTCGATAACTACACTCGATCCTGTGGGACTTCACACGCGGAATGTGGACGCTTGCACGATATGACGTGCGCGTTGTTTGGAAACTTGGTTCCAACTTCCTGTGATTGGAGATTTTTACCAGCATCACATCATTTCCGTGTTAGTTTTTTTAGTGTGCAATCTTGTATTTTCTTGCTTGGTGTGAATAGAGGTTTTCTAGTTTGACATCATTTCTGTTTTATTTTTATGTTAATTCCCTTATTCTTCCCGCTTGGTGTGAATTGAAATTATTTTGCGTCTCGTTGTGCATAATTTGATGCGAGTTCATTCTTTCTTCCCACTTAATGCGGATAGAGGTTTTCTAGTATCACATTATTTCTGAGTTATTGATGCTTGCCATGAATTACATAATTCTTCCCTCTTGGTGTGAATCGAAACCGTCCTGAATTGCGTTATTCTGTGATATCCATTATTTGTGCTAATCGTTGTATCTGTGTTAATTGTTGTTTCTGTGTTAATTGTTGTTTCTGTGTTAATTGTTGTTTCTGTGTTAATTGTTGTTTCTGTGTTAAT
>VOMN01119648.1:0-25460 GCA_014899125.1 Orchestia grillus | reverse complement strand
ACTACCAACCAAGAACCAACCCCAAAACAACCAGCAAGAATCAACCCATAAAAGGACCCAAATTACACATTAATGTGTGTTTTTTCATTCAATAGGCACACAGGTAATAGGCACAGGCTAGAGGTAATCATATAATGGGCTGTTTATTATATGATTTTTATTATGATATCATTAGATAGAATTTGTTTAATTGCAGAAACATTTTTGAAAAAAATGAATAAGCATAGTTATAGATTACTTTATATTCTACAACATTACTCCTACATTGGCACTTTCTCCTGGGTGTGTCGTATTAAATTTGGTTGTTTAACACATTGACCGCAAAATGACCCACCGGTGGGTTGTTTTGCCCCTAGGAAAATAATATCATTGCAGCCAATGTGTTAAGGTTACGTTGGTTAGGTTTGATATGTTTAATTCGTTTTATAATGTGTAATGTGAATAATGGTCAACAAAATTCATAAAAATATAGACCTAATTTCATAAGACTTTGGCATAATTTTGTTTAAATGATATATGAGTGCTTTGAATGTTCTTTATATACCTTCTTCTATGCTGTAAAAACTTATGAGAATAAATTTATGCAACTCTATAAATATTTCTTCCAATGTTACCCTATTTAAGGTTGTAGAATGAATAAAAGGCCCTGTGCACTATGCTGACTTGGTGTAGATATTAACCCAAAAGGGATTGCAATTAATTGTTACTAAAAATTTCTAGTTATTTAAGTTTTTTCTTATAATCTGTATTATGAACAAAGAATATATTCAAGCTAAATAACACACTGATTGTATGATGTTAAGATTTGACTATAATTTCACTCAGAGAAAATATCTTTAGTTGCCAAGTTGTCAACACAAAACCTGTTTCAGGATGGTGTTAGCCTGTTACTGTGGTCGCCCAATGCCTGAGCAGTATTGCCATAAGTTATGTAAATACTAATGAGTGGCAAGTGTATGCTACAAATTTACCAATTGACTCATTGCCTTCCACATTAGAAGAAATTATTTTGTCAATAAATTTGTTCCATCTAAAGTTACACATGCTTGCTAGTATAACATTTGACTAATGTAGTATAGCAGGTAGTGAACACACAACCCATTTTCATTAACTGTAATAAACATCTTAAAAACCATGTACAAGATATGATTTCTGCATACAAAATATGGTTTCTGCTTTTTCAGAATAAATGTTGTTTGTCTGTTTTTGCATGACTAAGAAGTTGTGCTTAGCCAAGTTGTGAATATATTTTTTCTAAAGATTTTACTAGCACTAATTGAATTTTATCAACAATTTTGTTATCACTAGAAAGAACTATCATTAGCATAAAGCACAAGCTTGATCTTACTTCAGAATCTGGAGCAAACTGATTTACAGTTTTCCTAATAAGGGCATCAAATGTTCTGAATTCTATCAATCCGCTAGGCTTTTGAATTCCTGGCACACAAATTAACATCTTTCTTAACTGCACTATTTACATAGTAGTCCAGTGGGTTCAGATCTGAGGAGTTATGAGGTCAAACATTGGGAATGAGGGTCATAACCAACAACCAGATGGGACTTCTTGGCCAGATTTACTGAAAATGAGACTTGTCCCAAAACATTCAATTTTATACTAGATAAGCTTTTATTAACTCCATACTTTTTTGTTTTGTTAATATGATAAAACTTGTCAGCCTGGTTCTTTTACTTATCATTAGGCTCCATATCAGAGCAATTGAAAACATACGAATGTTTTTGATATGTGCAAGTTGGATTTTTTGTGCTGGCAGATATTGTTTTTAATTTTTACAAGACCTGTGGCTAAGCCAGGATAGTTATGGCTCCTGTTCAGTGTGGAAGCTGCCGCACTGTGCTCCTAGACTCCACGTCTTACAGATTACTTGATGCTCACTCGGACTCTCTTCACTCGTGCAGTTCAGGTGAGTTCTTATTCTGCTTTGCTTTATTACCATGAAGCTCATTCTTACTGCTTTTAAAGTTTGATGTGAAATAAGTATACCTTCAACTTAACACATTGTTCTACAATGTTATATATTCTTGGCCTTTTCATAGTAATTATTAAAATTTTGTAAGCTTGCATTGCATTTCTCACTGCTGTGATGGACTTGAAATTGTGGTCTGGTCATGACTTTGCTTCTGTTTTAAGAGACACAGGTGCTAGTGAAGATTGCATCCCTTCATTCTTTACAAAAGGTTACTCCTGCCATAATCCCTTTACAGGCTTAGTCCTGCCATAATCCCTTTACAGGCTTAGTCAGGACTACCCTAATCCCTTTACAGGCTTAGTCAGAACTACCCTAATCCATTTACAGGCTTAGTCAGGACTACCCTAATCCATTTACAGGCTTAGTCAGGACTATCCTAATCCATTTACAGACTTAGGACTACTATATTACTTTAACAGGTTTACCTCTGTCATAATCCCTTTACTGGAGGTAAGCTCCTGCTGTATCTGCACAGGCAAGTTGGGAGTACACCAGTAAGAGCTATGAAGCACTACTACTGGAAATTTAAGTTTTACATATTTCCTAAAAAGAGTAGAACATATTTTTGAGGCAATACGTAAGAGTTGTTTTTGTGACGCGATTCATTTTAGTGTATCGTCCTTGATGTGAAGAATGGCATTCCTTTACAATATTTCAAAAGTGCTGTTTTAAGAATTATTCTGGCATTAAACTCTCTCTGGGCTTAGTCTGGGAAGTAGTGGGTGTGTTGTATGAATATTATGTTGGGGTCTATGGAAAAGGCACAGTATGATTATGAAGGTCCTGAATAGGTGTATGGCAAATGAAATAAAATATTGATGCTGTCATTGTAAAAGTTCTCATGAACTTGATCCTATCTATTATTGTTAATGCATCTCCAAAAAAATTCACATTGTCTCAATTAAGAATACATTACAGTACAAACTTATATTTTCTCAATAGAAAGAAATGGGTTTGGAGTTAAACTTTATATTGTAAAAGGGATTGAGATGTTAGTATTTAACAAAGCATTCTTTGTGTTTCTGAAAAGCAATCAAATTGTGAGCTTGAAAAATTTAAAGTTTAAGTTTTAATATAGACTAAAATGCTTATGCATTCTCACTGTTCTACAATTAGAGTGAAGTACATAAGAGCTGCTTAATATTAATATAAATATATGACTTTCTTTACAGATACATTAGTGTGTTAACTCTCTGTATCTAAAATGAATAATCTAAATGCCAATTTTAGGATCCAGTAACCTATTGGTAATTCATTAGCATTTAAACTATGAGTTTGTAAACAATGAGCATGTTTTGATAACTGTTCATGCAATAATCTTTGAATTTCTTTCCTGTATTTTTCTAAACTCTTATGTTTTATAAATTTGAAACCAAATTTATTAAAATTTTTATGCAATATGTTGAATCATTAGCTTCATGCTAATAGTTTCTCTTTCCTGTCACGTCTCAGTTACTTGTATTCTATAAAGCTGAAGCATTACTTTAACTGCATCACTTATATTTTGTTTGATCTCATTTCAGACAACCCTTGCTCTTCCCTCAAAGACCGATCCAATCTGTTCCTGGATACCGAAAATATGCCCAGCTTTGTGTACAATACTGTTATGGAGGTAAGTTCCTAAAAAAACAGCTGTAATGGGGTAGAATTATTTATTTATCAGTGAAAAGATGCGAATAGATAGGCATAGCATTTATTACTCACTTTACACTGATATTTTCTGTGATAGTTTTCTGTGAATGAAAGGATACAATTTGTTTACTAAATGTCCATGTAACATAAAGGTGCATCTAATAAACTGGCAAATATTGGTATACATGTCAGACTAAGTTCTGTAGCAGCTGTTTTCTATCTGATATTAAATTTGAAATCTTTAATGCTTTTGTGCATAATTCAATTTTTGCAAAGGTATGTTCATGTTTTATAAAAGAGGTATTTATTTTTGTTCACAATTTAATTTATGTGAGTCAAGAAATAAGATGGGATTTTTCTAATATTGCTCAAGGGCCCTGATGGTTCATGATTAATGTAAACATTTTCATTTGAATTTTTATTTCAATCCACTCTTATGCAGTGCATAGATAGGACTACTATATACAAAATTTACTAAAGTGACTGAAAGAATACCATGTCTGTTGGTTTTGAAATTTGCATAATAACCACTTCTTAGAATTAGGTAGGGCTTAAGAACAAAGCCTCATGTATATGTCAGGTTGAATTTTTTTCATTAAATATAGCATGCTCATTTAATGCAAGCATGTAGTGGCTCATTTTGATGTCCTGTCAAGCGTGGTACTTCATTATTCTAGCTTCTGATAGAAATTAATTAAAACAATGATGGTTAATTTCCAGCATCTATTTTGCTGCAGTAAAGATGCTCAACAGTAAATTAAATTATTATTTGATTTGATTGTTATTTGATGTTCTATTGTGCATGATTTCACATGGACTTATTTTGTGTGATAGCTATTATTTTTTGTCATTGATTACAATATAACAATATTGTACAGTATATATGGTATATCCTTTGTTCTTTATTTTTGATGATCAGCTACTGGAATATAAATTATAATAGCTTCACTCTTTCAGACAGGATACACCACTGGCAGATTGAAATGTCCCAAATGCAGTTCTAGAATTGGAGCTTTCAACTTTGTTAAAGGCACTCAGTGTGGATGTGGCTCCCATATTCTGCCTTCTGTGCACCTCATTTTCTCTAAGGTTGGTGGTGTCTTAACCCTTTCTTGTAGATTGTTGCCATTTCTAGATAGAAGTTATGCACGAGTTTCTTGCAGTAATATTACCTATGAGCAATAAATTTTCTTGTATATGAGGAGGGTAATTCTTCTTTGGGAGGAATATGTTTGTGTAATTTCTAAAAAGAGAAGTTTTGTTATCTGCTTGCTTACCATTTATTTGTATTGCAACTTGTTGGAATATTTTGACCCTGGTATTTTTACAGGAAAAATTTTGCATATACACCAGTTTCAAGCCTTAATAATTAATAAATTATATTTTCTTGGCCAGTGCAAGCATGTGATCACAAAAATTTAGTACATAAAATAAAATGCTTGAATGAAATATCTGGGCAAAGTACAATATTCAGAATCACACAGAGGCAGCACTGTGTCAACTGTTTCTTGTGTGCAGTGTGTTGTTAAGGAGTCAATCCTGCAGAGACCTGGAACCTGAGTGGCTCTGAAAAGATCCAGCTGCTACTTAAATCTATCTCAGTTGGCGCATGCATGTTTGTGACTCAATGTTCCTGATGGAAGTCTCAAGCTAACTTTGTTGAATCAGTTTTTTGTAGGAGTTTGTTGTGGGTATTTTTTGTTTTAGGACATGTCTTGCCTTTTTGTGTTTTTCTGGTGTGGGTTGCCTACATATCATACTAGCAAACTTATTTGTTCCAGAAAGATATGGAAATACTTTTAAATTGCAATAAACTTGTACTGTGTTGATCAATGTACATGCAGTGAATACCAAATCAAGTTGTCTTTATTCTTAGAATTTTTAAAATTATCTTCACTTCATTTCTTTGTGCTGAAGTCATCATTTAACTTCATTGTATGCTAAATGAAAGTTTTATTTGGTTATGTCATAATTATAATACACTCAGATAGTGAGACCCATTCTGAAAACAAATATAGGGAACTGCTATTAGTTTATTAAATGAAAATATCTATTCCCTACAGAGGGCATTGAATATGTCATAGTCAATAGGGTGATGCTAGTTTGGTTTGTCTATTCTGTATTATAGAGACTGGCATCCTCACAGGGACACTGTTGTATTACATCAGCTCTGGCTAGGCTTTAGGGACTTCTATCTTTAATGCCCACTTTGCATCTATCCATTTTTTACACCTTCTTTGCTGATTAGTCTTTATCTTTTCTTCCTCTTTCTTATCAACTTGCTTTTTCTCTGTGCAGGAAATCCTGTTTCTTAGCACACATGGGCATAGATTCCACATTTTTTCATGTCCAGACTTAATGGTCCCTTTTTTTCTTTCCTTTGATCACAGTTCATGTGGAAGGAGAGCTATTAACTAACTGCTGACCTAATCTTAAGATATCTATTATAAGATGAATGGATGCCATAAACTCCCTTACTCTCCTTGTGATACGTGTACTGACTATGATACGATACAAGACTTGATGCTCTAGGGGTGCTTCACAAACACTATAGCCAAGGTTTGTGACACATTTGATCATACATGCATGATCATTAGTTGACCTTGGGAGAAAGAAACCAGAGTCTTCTTCTTTTGATGCAATTCACTATCCTAGTAAAGCTACTAGTATGATGAGCGTGGTTGTGGGGGAATGTTGAAATGCAGGAATGCAGAGTGAGTATGAAAACATTATTACTATGTAATAAACTGAGCTGAGCTAGCTTCATCTCCAAGTGCCTTGACATTTGTGCACACATTAATGGCTCTAGGTTTTTTTTTGTCACAGGGTTGGAAAAAACTAAATAGGTAATAGTTTTTTGGGATGGATTTTATTGAGTAATATTTTTCCATGTTTTCTCAATGTATTGCTTCTTAAAAGCCATTGCTTCATTGGCTATAGAGTTAGGTTAGCCCATCCTATATTATAGGGAGTCACATCTTGAGAGGATCCCGTATTGAAAACCTGAAAAACCCCATTGTGCCCATAGGTTACCTGAGCCATAGCTGGGCTCCCAGGATGCCCTTCCTGAGCATCCCATCTTGCCCACTCACTACTTTTTTTGCTGCTCCTCCTCTTCTTTCCATTGAAACAGCGCCAATAGACATATTTATCTTTTCCTTTAGTCACTACATGTCTTGTTTTTCACCATCTGTATAAAATTTGAATGATTGGTAATGCTGTTGGTAAGGAGGCTTGAATGGTACGTGGCCTCTGAAAAATTTTGAATTGAAAGATGGACCTTATGTTCTGCCTAGATGTTCTCTGATAATATGATCACTTCAGAGACAGCAACACCCCAAAAATTGTGGAAATTAATTGACCTCAAGCAGGCTAAGTTCCATAGAGAACCAGCCAGAAATTTCCTGGTGGCTTTAAGAAGTTATTGTCAGGCTTTCACTTGTGTCCAGCTAGCCCAGGCTCCACAGGGTGCATTTTCGCCTCATTTGGCCTGGTCTGATGTCAGAAAAAGATAAATTGTAGTAAAGGTACAAAGGCTTGGGAGAATCTTCAGGCATTTGAGATCATGAGGAAAATCTAAAACACATGCCAGTTTTGCATCTGTTTCAATGACAAATTCTATCCAATCTTATTAAGTCTGAAAGTAAAAACATGTTTTAAAATTCATCTTTATATTCTCAATAGGGAATATAATTGCTTTTAATGTTATGTGGGCAATTTCATCTGTTAGCATTGAGCCATTAAGTCTTCACGACCTGATTTAATTATGCATATCTTATAAGAGTTTTACTTTCAGACATCTGCTACAGGATTGTTTCCAAAAAGCACCATGTTACAGTGGAGAGTTTGAGAATTTAATCTAGATTCACTCTTTACTCAGTGGCTTTCAATTTAAGTAGCATTTCTTTATTTAAAAATACATTGAAAAATAATAATCTTATTTCCCACTTGTTTTTTAGGAAAGTTTTATATATGAGTTTTGGACTGTAACTCGGTTCTATAGTGTTGATCTTAATATTTCTGCCATACAGTAAAAATTATAATCGATTTGAAACTCAAGCCTGTGTGATTTTGTGTTCTATGTGATGTTTTAAGCTAGACTAAAATACATAGCAGCACTGCAATACACCTGGTCCAGCTCCCTAATTATGACAGCACTGCAATGCACCTGGTCAAGCTCCCTAATTATGACAGCACTGCAATGCACCTGGTCCAGCTCCCTAATTATGACAGCACTGCTGCTCCCTCAGGTTGACTACCAGGGCTATGCGCTGAATGCTGCAGCTGGCAGCAGCATGAGCTGCAGTGCCAGCGGTCGTCCTGCAGAAGGTGAAGGCTCTAGTTCATCGTCTGCGAGTCCCCAGCAATAAATCTGGAAGCTAAACTCTAGCTCTCTCTTTTGCCCTGCTTGAAGACAGCACCATAGCACCTTCCTCACTCTCAATGGCCAGTCACAGAGTCACTTCTTTTTTTGACTCTTTTCTCAGTATTGCCACTAGGCCGGATGCTACAGCTACGCTGTCTTTGAATTCATGCTCTATGTGCTCGGCTCCATTTAAAATTTGTTTTGGTTCACCCTCAATTAATTTATGCTTCAAAGTACACACATGAATTGTGTTAGTCCACACTTTCTTTTATATTGATTCGTTTTAGCTTAGATTGAAAAGTTTTGTCACTGATGGCAAGCATCCATTGTATTTTTAATCTCAATAAAGAAAAATTTTCATCCTGTCGTTGCTTCACTGCCAGACCAAAATTTTCCTTTTGCTGTCGTGTTCAAAGTTTGTGTCTTCCTTTCCAAAGCGATGTTCCTCATTTATCTGAGAAATTTGAAAATTTGAGGTGCAGTTTTTGCTGCCTGAATCAGAAACTATCTTCTTTTTATCCTCATAATAGGTGAGTAAATTTAGACTAGTCTCAGGAACTTGTTTAATATTTCTCCAAAATGTACAGTACTGCTATTGAAACATTATATTATTGAAAGGCTTGTCTTCCATCAAATTATACTTTAGTATAAACATGTGCATGAAAATACTAATATAGTGTATGAACATTTAAATGAGCTTAATCTTGGAATTATTCCATTTTTACTGTTAAAACTTGTGTAAAATATATGTGCATTATTTTTGTATGTTAACACATTGGTGGCGATAATGCTATTTTCCTAGGAGCAAAATGACCCACCGGTGAGTCATATCATAGTCAATGTGTTAAAGTGACTTAATGCATAAGTTTTTGTTAAATACAATCAAAACACGGTTTTGTACACCCTAGTTTATGTACATTTAAGTTTTCAGAACCATTGAAAAATCTTTTTAAATCTTACACAAACTTGCACATACAAAATTAAAATTTGAACAGATAGACGAAGACTGAAGTTTTTCAATCTGAGTTCTGAGTTCACTCAGTTATGATATATGTGTTAGTGTAGAAAATGGTAAAATTTCTCTATTGTTTAGATGAAGTTTCAGGTTTTTGAGCATTGCGTTTGAATTGTTCAAGTATTGCTGATAGAGTTTCTTGTGTAGCATTGGTGTGTCAGTTGTGTGCCACTCAGACTGACTTGCAGTGTCAGTAGAAACTGCTCTTAGATGAATGTCTGCAAATATTTATTGCAAACGTCTGCTTGCATTTATGGGAAATATTTAATGAGTCTGGAGAATTAAGCCACTCATTTCAATATTATGGTGTAATTGTTGACTCATGCATGTAGTTTTATGGATGGAGGTCTAGAGGTATATTACTTCCTGACTAACCCTGAAGCATGGGACTTGCAGTTATACTATTTCCTGAGCTAACTCTGGAGTATAGGACTTTGAGGGACATTATTTCCTAAGGTAACCCTGGAGTATGGTACTTTGAGGGATATTGTTATCTAAGCTAACCCTGTAGTATAAGACTTTTCATAGGTAAATTATTTAAAAATCATCTACCAGTTGAAACCCATGCATTCCAGAGAACCATGAGAACCATACATTCGTCTCGATACTTTTTATTTTGACATGTAATAATCTCACCTGCTCAGGTTGGCATTAGTTTCTATCGTACTGCATTACGTCCAGTTTCCTGTCATGATGCACATACTGCTGTTTAATCATAGCTTATTTTATACCTTTGTGATATATCCAACAATGGTAGTTTGTTTTGCCTGCACTGATCTTCCCCTTATTTTTATTGAGCAGACGAAGCCCAGGAGCCACTGCTGCTGCAGTGGGAAGAGGTCGCTGCAGACACTCCTGCCATCCACGACCTAGGCTCCCACATCTCCTCTACGAAGAGCAACTTGCCGTGTCTCCACTCGAGCTGCAAAGTTCTGCCTGTGACGGACCGCAGCTCCGTCATTGAGAGTGATGAGCCACCTCCCAGGTGCAAGTTGCCCACGTCTGCCTCGCTCAACAGTTTCCTCTCGCACTTCTCTGGCAGTGAAACTGAGCAGCTCTTGTCGTCGGTGCTGACGAGCGACGTGAGTGAAGCTGTCCCCTGTCACGGCAGGGAGCGGCCCAGCGCCGCCTGTGGTAACTCTGTGCCTGAGGTCTCCTTTACTATTCCTAAAATTTCATCTGCCCTCAGTAAAGAAGCGAGTGCCGCGTGCAATGACTGTGGCGCAAACGCGTGTGATTTGGAGGCTGGCAATGATGACGATGAGAATTTATCAGCCCTTGCAGTGAAATGCTCGAGTCCTGTTTCATGCAACTCTTCTATTATTTCTGACACGGAAACTGCTGATGCTCCGAGCACGTCTTACGATAATTCAAACAGCCACAATACGTCTACGTTCCCCATCGAAGGTTCCCTGTGTGCGGAATCCCAAATCACCAATTCACCAGAAGTGAATCCTAGCTGTAACAATTCCGTGAACAAAGTGGTCACTATGAGTGACTCCATCCACTCTAGTCCATCATCCGCTTCTGTGACCTCCACTGTCCCACCCATCACTTTTGTAACTGCCACCTCGACTTCGACTTCCTCGTCCACGTACCCCTGCGTCACGGACGCCACCAAAACTGCGACCACCAGCGCCGCTGAGTACCCCGAACTCATTGATTACCCTGACCACCTGGTGTGTGCCATATGCCTTGAGCTGCTCTTCAGCCCCTTCAGCGTGAAGCCGTGCAGCCACGTGTTCTGCGAGCCCTGCCTGCGCAGACTCGCCCGACCGTGTCCCACCAACACCGCCTGTCCGCTCTGCAGGGAGATAATCGGGGCCTGTCATCCTGCTGCCGGTGAGCCTTCTTATGTGTGGGCGCGTCTCAGCTGGTGCTCCAGCTCAACAAAATTTGCTTTTTTGCATGAATGTTGAAATTTGGCGTCTATGGCCCAATTTAGTTCTTTATATGTGATATATTTCACTGCACCAAACGTTGAGAGACCATGCTGGGTCTCTACAATTACTTGTCTTGGCCAGTTTGTTAGTGGTATAAGACTTTCATCGGTATCAACATTTGAATGAGTTACTGTACTTTCTAATCTCGTAAATTGTACCAGGAAATTTCTCACTTTATAAAGTGACTCAACGATATTAGATGTCAAATTCTAATTATTTTTCACACTTTGCACTGTAATATGTATTTTCCTTATCTTTTGTGATCGTAACTCCCGTATCGTTCACCCAATCTTATTTTGCTTTAGTTCTAGACCGTGATTCAATAAGTGTAGTTAAATATACCGAGGTCTACGGGAGGCTTAAAAAACTGACGCTACTCGCACGCTGAAACTGAGCTGACTGACCTCCGTGATGGTTGCTTTAGGCCCATTTTTTGTTCATTTCATTCTACTTTATATTGCTCTCGCTCTTTTGTGACTGGAATAATTAGTGACCTATTGTACATTAGACACAAGGGAGAAATCATGTAAATACAGCTAGGAAGGCGAATAAAATACCATAGTTTAAAAAGACAAGATGAAAAAGAAACTGCCATTAGTGAACTGTAGCGGAATTCATTGTCATAGACTTGTTGTGTCGATTTAGTTTACTGGCGATGTAGCTTTAATTATGATTAAGTTCAGTTTGCTGTGAGTGTAGTGAAATAGATCTGAGAAGGTGGTCTCACTGCAGAGTACTGCCGGGAGGTGCGCCTCAACTACCCCAAGCAAGTGGCAGAGCGTCACAAGTTCGAGCAGAACAACAGCGCCCAGCACCTGCCTCTGCCCTGGCTGCAGAACTACAGGTGTGGCATCCGGACCTGCCGCTCTCGCATCTCGTGCATCCTTTCCTTCAATTTCATAGAGACACTCCTGCCATAGAGACACTCCTGCCATAGAGACACTCCTGCCATAGAGACACTCGTGCGCATTTTCGTATCGGTTTTCTAGTTTGACTTTACCAAGCAAGAAGACATTGCTGTTCTTAGTTTTGATTTTTACAGCAGTTTCATGTCAATGCGCAGTTTTCATGTTGCTCTTCAAAGTGCATGTCTTCATCAGACTAGAAACAGTGGTCTAGGTTGGTGTTGGGTTTCTTCTTCCTTAGATACACCTATCCAATGAGGAGGGAATACTATCCAATGAGGAGGGAATACTATCCAATGAGGAGGGAATATTTTAATCCTCAGCTGCACAATGTATCGTGCGTGATGCCATTTCTGAAAACGATGAAAAGCTTTCTGTCACAATCACCTAAGAATTATTTTTGTTCTGCGTTCAAAATGAGTTACGCAGTCCAGGTTCGTGGAGCAGTCGATGAAGCGTTAGGTTTGTAGCAGGTAGTGAACAACAATCAAATGTTGTGTTCACGCAACACAAGCAGGCTGGCTGCCGTTGTAAGGGTAGTCAGAAACCCATGACCCTGGTTGTCTATAGTTAGGTGTGGTTAAGGGAAGCTAGCTCTGTAAAATATACTTACATAGTTTAGTACACTTACAAGAACCTAAAAAAACACCGTCCTATGTGTATTGAACGTATAGGTCTTCTACTTAGTTTGCACCTTCACTATGTTCTTCATGCGTAGCTCTATATGCTCATGTAAAAGTTCCGATGATCCTTTTTGATGATGAGTGTGTGTGGAGTTGGAGTAGTGCCAGACGCATACTAAGCTCTTTGCCTGGTGTTCTGAGAGAGTCGCGATAGTTCTCTAGCTGAGAAAAGGCTCAATGCACAATACTAAGCAAAAATGGCGCCGAAACTGAGGTGTTCCTGGAGTACACAAAGAGTTTAAGCTGAGAAGTGTTGGAAGTGCTCGGCTGGGTGGTGTGACGGAGTCAGCCACCAACCAAAACAGGAAGGTAACTGGCGCGGTACATACGAGGTGCTGTTGTCCCCCACATGAAGCACTAGACCAGTTCCTATGAAAAATCGCTCTATCTTATTATTGGCCTCTGGTAACACGCTCTATTTGCCTCTTGTAATACGCTCTGTTTGCCTCTTGTAACCCGCTCTGTTTGCCTCTTGTAACACGCTCTATTTGCCTCTTGTAACACGCTTTATTTGCCTCTTGTAACACGCTCTATTTGCCTCTTGTAACACGCTCTATTTGCTACTTATGATACAAATATTTTCCGTGCTATAATGGGTCAAATCAGTATTCGTAACTTACCAAATAATTTACATTTTCGCTATCAAACCTAATTCGAAAAATATTGGAGAATTGTAAGTCTTACATAAGAAAGGGCAAGATAAAACACGTCAGGTAATGTTTAGTGAACAGGAATTTATTTGAAAATATTCAAACAATGCAAATAGGAAAACAGGGTGACAAATAAGTATTGGTAACAAAGTTTTAAAATGCTCGAATGACGTAATTCAGTCCCACCAGCATGTTAAAATGAACGAATTTTTGTTCTTCCGTTTCTAGAAAATTCCAAAATAGTCTACGTAGTCTAGACGGGTACATTGACCGGTTTGGTTTTCATTGAGATCACAGACGCTGCCCAAGTAACAAGTCTCAGAATTTTCATAATGCCGAAATCCAAGGAACACAGTATTTAAGTGAGGAGTATGATTATGAAGGAACGCAAGGCTGGCACCAGTTACAGGAAATTCTTTATTCCTATTAGCACTGGACAGGCCATCATAAAGGGGTGGAAATCAGAAGAGATTGTGGTCAATAAAGCAAGATCGGGTGCTCCAAGTAAACTATCACAGCGAGATAGCTCTAAAATTGTCATAATGACTAAGAAAGACCCTCAGATATCTCGCTGAGAAATAGTAGAACATTTGTCATCAGCAGGGTTGAATGTATCGAAGCAAACCATTAGCAATGTTCTGCGTAGAGAAAACCTGAAGAGACGCGCTGTTCGGAAAGTCCCGCTGCTGCAGAAAGAGCATGTTGTGTCTCGATTGCAACATGTAAGTGCTCTTATCAACTACGGAGGTGACCACTTTGATAATAATCTATGGTCAGGTGAGACAAAAATCGACTCGTTCGGCAATAATTACAGGAGGACTGTTTGGTGAAAACCGAATACTTGCACGCTACGACGAAACGCCCTGCCCACCGTGGAGCGTGGTGGTGGAGGAAGCATCGTGTTATGGGGTTGTTTTTCCTCTGCAGGCCCAAGACGACTCCATATCATTGAAGAAACCATGAATTCGATCGATTACTGCGAAATTTTGTCTGAACATTCGATGCTTTCTGTTCAGATGCTTAGGTTGAATAGAACTAAATGAATGTTTCAACAAGATAACGACCCTAAACAGAAGCCAAAATACACTTCAGAGTGGCTCCGTAATGGAAGCGTCAGGGTTTTAGACTGGCTTTCACAATCGCCTTATCTTAATCCTATTGAAAATGTTTGGAAACAGTTGAAGATTCAAGTTTGACTGAAAAAAACATCAAATCTGGCTAAATTGAAATAATTCTGCCTTGAAGAGTAGGAAAAAATACCTCTGGACTTCGGCAAAATTCTCATCTCTTCATACAAGCATCACCTGCAAGCGGCTGTAGCTAATAAGGGCTATGCGACCATGTATTAATATAGTTGAATGTTATGATACTAATATGTACTTATTGCCACCCTGTTTCCCTATTTTCCTTGTTGTTTGAACGAGTAAATTCTTGGTTACTAAAAATAACCTAATGTGTTCCATCTTGCTCTTTCTTATGCAGGACTCAAAATTCTCCGAGGTGTTCCGAAATATGTTTAATAGTGAAAAGTATAAATTATTTGGTACGTTACGAATACTTGAAAACTTATTTGACCCATTGCATTGGATGCTGTCTCCATTTCATACCACTGCACGCGGGGGACGACGGGAATGCGGTTGTTTGCTGGCGCTAGTCTAGGGCTTGGTGTGAGGGACGGCAGTACTTCCCGCCTGTAGGTCTTCTCAAGCTCGGTGTTTTGCCTTCGCTTTGGGCGAAGAGCTCGTGGAAGTTTTTGGTTTTTGACAGTAATTTTGCTCCAATATAATTGAATTAATTGAATGACTATTTCTTGTTACGTTCAGAGGATTTTCTCATTCGGAACTTGGTTACCTTGGTGAACTAAACTGCTGTGGCGTTGATGTAATTCTCGCTACTAATGTAACTCTATCGTTTTCCTTGACTGTGTTTCCAGTGGACTTGTGTGTAGGAAGCATGTGTTGTCTTAATTCTTGAATTGATCCTTTGCACAATTTCAGATTCCTGAACTTCAACAGCTCCCGCCACCCTCGCTCGGGCGTGTACAGCCGCTACAGCAACTGGTGGCGCACGGCGCTTTGGATCTTCTGGGTGGACGCGATCGGCTTCCTGCTGATCATCACCCTCAATTGGTTCCTAACGCAGAACATAGGCGGAGGGGAACAGCAGCTGCCTTCGCCGCCCCACCTTCCCGTTGGTCACAACCCTGCTGTCGTTTTGGACGGTAGTGGCGACGGAGGAGGGCCGTACACGCCTAATAATCCGAGCAGAGATGAAAGTTTCGAGGACTACGTTCGCAGTATAGGCGCTGGAGAGAACCGTATTAAAGGCATGGCTTCCACAGATTACCAGGGCTACGTCAACTACCATTCTCCTCACACGGCGAGCCCTATTCAGTTTACAGCCTATACTACTCCCACAAACGACCGAGCGTCTACACACACTCAAAAAACTTCTAATATAATCAAAGCTGAAACCGTCTCGCAGAAAAGAAAAGACGAACTGGCTGCAAAAAACAAAGCTAAAAAGCACCATCACAATGGGAGCGGCGAGCGTATCGCGGCTCACTTTTTTAAGAGTTTTGATAATTTCGGTGACGTGGGCATGGATTTAGACGAGGCTGGCAGCAGTGAAAGCGACGACGATGCCGCAATCGCAGAAAATATCCTCGTTACGAAACTGAAAAGCACTCCAGAGCCGCGTCGGTTTAGTGCTCACGTCGGAGGCGCGTCTTCAGCAGAGGCAGGGGTGCAGCTCGGGGAGGGCGTGTTGGAGGTGGCGGCCAGCCATGACGCGCCCCAGGAGGGCGTGAGATGGACCCCCGCATGACTAGGGGCCTTAGCGAGCCACTGGCTCTGGGACAGCCCGTTTGCCTTTCCTCTCGTGTACGAGGGGGTGCTTCTCCTGATCGATGTCTTCGATTTCTAGTTCCGTTACCAGCCTCACAATACTGATGCAACCTAGATGCAGCGAATGTTAAGTATCCTGTGCGTTCTAATCATGTTACCACGAGATAATCTTGGTAGGATATTGTTGGAATGGGTTTTATTAAGGGATTTTTTGAGACTTGCCGAAAAATTTTGTTATGACAAATGTTTGAGGTTTGTTATAATGTCCCGCCATTGTGTAATCAACGAATAATGCTGCCCCTTGGCCAACAGCTTATCAAATTTCAGTTCGGCCTGTTAATTATCCCCTAATGAAAATCTTGAACATGTCACAACGTAATGCTTGCTGCATTTATTTTGCATCTGCATTGTAGCTGTTTTTAACGTTTTAGTTCTTCCTATATCTATCTTCCTTGTTCAAAGCTCTTGCGTTCATTTTAGTGTTTTGACGTGGTATAGTGATGGCACTAGTGATATTTTGTATGGTGTAGCTTCATTTGATGATGTTGTGAAGCTCCATGATAAATAATCCTTTTTTAGCGACTGTTCATGCGTGCTGTATGGTTCATGATTCTTATTTGTCGTTGGAAGGCCCTTTGCTGCTGCGTTTTGCGAAATGGTCGTCCTCATTTGAATACTTTTTATATTGTGTACGTAAAAATTTCAATGTAGGAAAAAATATTTGCTTAAATTACATAAGGCTGCCGTTCACATTTCATGCGCTTCAATTCAAATTTGTTGTATGATAGTCTCTCGTTAAAAAGCGCTCACAGGATTCTATTCTATCTATCCTTGGAGACTGCCACGCTTCCCATAAATAAACAGCGTTCCTGAGCTCTGGGGTGGTGCATGTACTGACGGCACCCACGCTCTCAGCGTGTTATGAAAAGAACATGTCACCTAAAATGATGAACTGACCTGCTCACGGTAAAATAAAAACTCAACTGCAGCAGACTAATTAATATAAGTTGCAGCTTTATTTGGCACTTAAGCTTAGACGTTTGTGTTCTACAATTCTCTTTGGGAAGGCCATTGTGTGGCGTGGCTGACCTGTACAGGTGTTCATCGCACTAGACTTGTCGAATTGGAAGGTAGAGTGTGCCGACTGCCATTCTTAGAGGCTTCGTAGCTGTTCTCGTTTATTCTGTTCATTCTTTGTTAACAGGCATTGTGATCTATTTGATTCAGGTTCCGACAGCGGCGATCATTTCTTACTGCTCTAGGCCCGTATTACTTCCTGTTTCTCTGTATGTATTACATGCAATTCAATCTGAATTTCGTGTCGGCCTCCAAGCTGTAAATCTTCTTAAATCAACAAGGCAAATTGCCCCAAAATACAGGCGCGTTCTGGGGGACTGCGGTAAATATTTGCTGTTGGGAAAAAGACGCATTCAGCGCATCAACTTTCTTAAATTTTCTGCGCTATGAAAATAACCCGTAGCTTTCACTGACGCTTTCAGCGCGCCTTTTTCTGCCGTGCAACTTTGTCGGGACACACTACGGGGTTCCTAGGTCGTGTCTTTATTTCAGTGATCTAGCGTGCGTAAACGACGGTCGAAGGCCATTCATTATCTGCTTGACCGGTGTTTTCTACTCGGCCAAAATACTCATTGCGTTGCTGTTCTCTAATTACACGAACATTTCTCAACCACGGCTGCGAGTTGACCGTTTTAATGGCAGGCAATCCATTTATTTGCGACTCCCCCGTAGCCTTGTTCAAATTTAGTATAAATTTATCTCCTTTATCTTCGAGTAACTTTAAATTTTGGGGGCTTGCGAGGATCCCTCTAAAGTTATCATGGAGATGCAGGCATAACAAAGATTAAGAACCAATTAATTACATCAAGGCAAGCTGCGCTGCGTCCGTTGATACGTGGATGGGTCGAACGTCCATGTCCTTAAAAAGCAACGCGGACTTGGAATAGAAGAGATTCAAAGTCGTTTATTTCTTGTCGCGTGAGCAAATTAGGGAAGTGTTTGCCTCACGTCAGCGGTGTTGGTCAGACTTGAGCTTTCAATTAATGTTTCTCTCTAAGGTCTGCTTGCTTTCAGGGGCCTCCAGCTGGTCCGGACCCCACAGCCCGCGTTGCATCTTTATGCTCCTTATTATCTGAGGCGATGAAGCCTCCTCGTTGGACTATGCAATTTAATTTCGGTTCTATGCATCGCTGTAGTTCAAACTATATTTAGCTGCACTCCTCAGTTCTGACGCGTCTCTTTATTGCAATCCATTTTCTGGTGGGAATAACCCCCGGCATGAGCTATAGGGGAGTTGTTGAACAACAGTCCACGAAATTAGATCTTTCAGTCTATTTATGGACGTTGCGATCCTCGAGGAAAACAGGATTCCTGGCGTCTCTCAGAAAGGGAGAGGTCAGCTGCTGTACTGTCGGCCGTAGTCAGTACACAATATTTTTGAGATGCTCTTGAGTGGAGTGTTCTCAGCTTGTCACCGCCAAATCAGCAATGCTGACTGCCAGAAGTTTGTTGTGCCCAGTTGTGTACAATGCGGCATGTGTGGCGGTCAGGTCTGACTGGTCGGTACCCGTTCTTTTGGTCTCGCTTGTTTCTTGCTGACACGTCGACCTGTTGCTTTAGGTTCTTGGTTTTTTATTTTTTCTGCTTTCATTGTGAGCTTTTGTCTCTTGAGATGTTTACGGTGCCTCTTTATGTGGGGACTCTTTGAGATGTGGTCCTCCTCTTTTAAGTGCAAGCGGGGATTAGCCTGTATATATTAATTCAAGTTATTATTTTCCTCTATGATAAAGATATATAGGTGGTATCTATAACTGAATCGTAAAGAATGTCGTATGTTTTTGCCATATAATTAAAGTTTATCGTACAAAAAATGAAACTCTGTACGTTTTAGCTTGAAATTCTTCGAATTTGATGATCTTCGTCACCTTGTTTGAATTTTTTTTAGTTATTTGTATTAAGTTATTCCTTTAACTGAGCCAAAATAGTTAGAATATATTTTTAATGCTCTATAGTCGTTCAATACTCAATAAGTGCCATGAACTAATGATGGGGTTTAGATCCTCCTCAAATTGCCTTTTTTGGGGAAAAAATTCTAGTCAAAGGAATTCCTAGAAATAAACCATGTTCCTTAGCGTCCATTGTAACGAGCCGTTTTTTCACCGGGGAGGCAGGAAGCCATTGGTTACGAGAGACAGACACACACACACACAACCTCACTGCTGGCCTCACGAGGCCGCACTGCCTTCACACCAGTTCAGTGTTGGATTAAATGTCATGCTTGCTGGTAGAGGGAAAGATTTTTATTGAGACCAATTTAATTTGGAATGATGTCTAATTTGAACACACATCTAGATGCCACGCATTCTCATTGGAATGTCTGCTAAAGGAAATTCATATTCAGTTAAAAATTCAATACACCGTTAAAGAAAATTAGAACACCAAATGGTCTTATTTGGGAGAAACTGCTGACTTGGGCTCCTTCCAATTGCAAACGTTATTCGTATACTGGATACCGTGATGCAAGGTGAGTTTGTGTTCACGAATTAGTTAGTGTTGCTGCTGCTGCTGCTGCGAGGCTGCCGTGCGCTCCAGGTTGTGTGTGCTGCTTATGGATCTGAAATAACTTGCCAGTCAGCATTACCATAAGCAAGCACTTTTAGAATGGATTAATTATAAGTTTTTGTGACAAATCTTAGTGTTCTACCTGGCTGCCGTATTTAGCTTTTTTCTCTTTTTCCCGCTTGTTTTTTTTCGTTTTCATAGAGTTTGTCGTTGTAATTACATCGAGCATCTATTTTGACGGGATACTCGTCAATGGGCGCTGCTTTGGCGCCATTTTGTTACCTTGAGCTTCTCTTATCAGCTCCCATTAACTCTCACCTTTTTTCTTACCCCGATCTTTCTTTACAGATTTTACTGTTCTTTAATTACATTCATTATACATACACTACTTGAGTTTCCGTTGGCCTTTCAACGTCGGCGCATTTCAGTTCGCAAATTAGGTTACATTTTGTCAGTGGTTTGTTAGACCTTCAGATTTGAATTCTCCAATGGCGCTACCCACCCTCGGAAATTTTAACAACGTTTTCCTCCGAAGTTTCCGCTTTCCCATGATGACCTGAACACTTGAAATGATTTTTTAGAGGCGAATTATTGTGAAAAAGACCCTGTTAAAGTAATGTCCCGTGGTATTGGCCCCTATATTTGGAGGTCAGCTCTGCGCACGAGGACCAGATCTCAATGGGAGTTACGTTTCTCGACCGGCGGTGTTCCGCTGTGCTGCCGTTCTTATCTAGCGCATTGGAAGTTCCTCTCGCACCTCTTCTCTCACCTTGCCATTTGTGGAGACCGGTTTTCTACGCGAGTATTGAATCAATGATCGTTAGTCAATATTTAATTAACAGAGCGCGCGCTTTTTTTAATGGCGTGATTGAGGCTCTCCGTTTGGTGATGGTAAACTCATTCCGCTGTAGACTATTCAATAAATACTCGACGATGTTTTTCCGAGAATTTAATGTCAAGAGAAAAGAAAGTACTAAGGTTTTCTAGGAAACATTCTGCTGTTGCACTCGAGTGAGATGACGGAAGCTCCGGTTGGCCGATCACAGCGTACGAAAATAGTCCTGCCCTGCTCATACGGACGGAAACGAGCCAGCTTATCTGTCATGTTACTTACTTGGATTATCGCTCATGTTAAAGTTGTTAACATGACGTTAATGTTAATGTCGCTCATGTTAATGATATGCGACTTCAAGGAACACTGATTATCCATTTTACTCATTCACAAGTCCTCTCATACGGGCAAGTTTTCTGGAAATGAAACGATGTACTGCGGAGCCTGCAGTTGCCTGTTGTAGGTTCACTTCTGGAGCCTGCTTTGTGTTGCTTGGATGTGTGTTTATTTTAGGATTATCTGGTGTAGCTAAAGGTCTAAGCATGCTTGTGCTAACCGTTTCTGAGCCTTGACGGCCGAGTAATCGCGAATTTCTTGACCCTTCAACACATTTGCGACCAAACCCAATTTCTTACATGGGTGGCAGGACCGAGAGGCCTACGGAGAAAAAGACATTTGCCCTCCCGTGAGAGGAGGCCTTCGCTGATGATTCTTATATTTTCTTCCTCTTCCTTCTTAACGTGCTGTTTCTATGCGCAGGGGATCTTGTGTGGAAACGCACCTTGTGCATAGGTTCCCTGTTCTCCTAAGTCCATACTAAATGGTCCCTAATCTTTCGGTGCGAGATCTGAGTCTGAGTTACTGAAGCGCTGCTATCACTACTACTACTAATACTACTACTCATTCGACCCAGAATTTCAATGCGGATAAATCGCTAGAGACAGTTTGAAATAATATAGTTATTAAAAACTCATTGAAGGGAAACAGAAAAACATGGAAAATTAAACTCTTGACCCTTTTTTCATTTCTCCAAATTTATGTTTTTATTCCTTGTACTTAACGCATTTACTGCAACCAACCTCTTCGTTCTAGTGTCAAAAATTGAGGGAAATGAAAAAAACTGAAAATTGTAGAAAAGCACATTTTTGTAGATTTTATCGAGAAATCTAAAAAGTCCAAAGAGCGGAATGGGTTTAATGCACCGAGCTACAGAAGTGTGCCAAATTTGAAACTGATCTGTAGGAAAAAATGTGCCTCAACTCGGACGGTTCTGTAAGCCTTTGCGGTGTTGTGCTGTGCATATCGACACAACTGCAGGGAAGCTTTAGTTGCACCATCACATTGTGTTGGCCTGATTATTTTTTTACGAAGTGCAGGGAACCCCATAAGGCTCAGGTGGGGGGCAGGGAAGAGCCTCCCCTCTTCCCTGTCCCTCACCTCACGTTACCCCCACCTTCCTGTCGATTGGATTGACCATAATCGAAATTTGGAACTTATCATCTTTTGAAGCACGTAGGGATTGTGAACCCCCTCACGCGGAGGGAGCGCTCATGTCGTGTTAGCGTCCTCACCAGAAGTCGTCCCATCACATCGCTAAGTCGGCAGCAGAGAAGGCTGCTGCTGGTTATCTTGGGCTTGGTTTAGCTCGCCGTGTTGTACTTTTTATTATTGGAGATGTACCGTGCGACTGATTGTTTTTTCTTAGCTTCAATGCAAAGTCTACCTTATTCTTCAGTTATTTCTGTCGGGTAGTTCTTTGACCCTGCTGGCTCGCAGTACATACTACGCAGTGCTGCACGTGGTGATACAGGGAGTTCCGAAAAGATGTACTCGCTTTTTGAGTACTGAGTTTGCGAGTCAAGATATTAGTCTAATGAATTAAATGGAAGAAACTACCATTTGAATATCAACACGGCATGCATTAGTTGCTCCTGAAAATAAATATGTACGAGTTATGAACCGTGAGAGAGTGAGAGCATTTGTTTAGGGCACTCTGTATCCACGAGTGACGGACCTCCCTCAAACCTGCTTCGACTTCTGGGATACGAATTTTTAATGTGTGACGAGATGTTCCATGGAGTTTAACAAAATGTTTGCACAAGCGCTGTAGTTCAGAGTACAGCTCTCGCTTCACACACGCTGTTACACAGTATCGAGTGTTCATGAATCATTTTCTACTTGAATGTTTCGAGAATATACGAATTGTTTCCTCTGGGGTGGCTATTTGACTTCGTAACCGTTTGCATAACTTTCTGTTGCTGTCTGGTTGAGATCTGTAATGTGGTGTCTTACGCTTTTTAAACTCTATACTAGGCAGCAGCGACTTATGTAGCCATGATTTGAAACACAAAAACTACCATTTGGGATTAGCATAGGTCTTGAATTGCCATTTCATATTCATATTTCAGGTGAGCGCGCACTGATTGTTAACCCTTGGTCTCATGAATTTCTTATATTACCTATCATGAATTTCTTATATTACCTAACCGAAACAATATTTTCACAAGAATTAATGTTTAATTACCTATAAAAAATACATGATATTTAATCTCCCTCGACGAAAGCACGATTGGAACTGGAAGAGGATGTTGCTAAGTTGCTATTAACACGGACTGGACGTATTACATACTCCTACTGTTTGATTTAGACACGCGTATATGAAGCGTAGCATAGATGCTACGCTTGATTTAGACACGCGTATATGAAGCGTAGCATATATGCTACGCTGCGAGACCAAGGGTTGAACTGCAGCTCTCCCACGTTTTATGGAAGCTTCGTAGGGCGCATGTACCTAACAGGAGAACGACGAGTAACTTTCACTTTGATTTCTCTCGACAATCGAGGAAATCACAATATTCGATACCTAAACTTGTCAGTTTTCCATCCGGTCGGCTCCAACCTTCGAATCACACTGACTACTGATCCTTTCACCAGTCCATCTTCCTTTTTTTTGTCTCCTAAAAATAAAAACTTTTCTGGAGTTTGTGTTTTGATTATTTCTCCTTCGTGCGCGTTCATCATCACAGAAGTTCTCATCAGTTTTCCCAGGATTATTTTAATTTCAATGGACTTGTTCCAGAAATTTTGTTGTGACGTCATGGACGCCACTCGCTTACTAGTCGCTTCGTTTTTTCCTGACTAGAAAAGCACCAGTGCGCGTCAGTTTCCTAAAAAATGTAAAATTCTTGGAATGTAAGTTTGCCCGGTTTTTATGCTGATGCTTTGAATGGCAGAATGGCAGCCCCCTCAGGGGGCAAAGGATAGGCAATAGGGTTAGGTTAGTTAGGTTCGTCTATCTTATGCTGTGGGGACTAGCATCCTCAGGAAGACTTAGGTTACCTCTCAGCGTTAACTAAGTCTTTGGGACTTCTATCTTATGTGCCCACTTTGCTTCTTTCCATTTTCATGCCGTCTTTACTGTTGATTCTTTATATATTCTTTCGTCGAAGCGCTAGTAACCTTTCTATTACTACTACTACTTATCTATTCTTTCTCTTCCTTCTTATTCTTATCCTCTTTAACTATGCGCAGGGTATCTTGTGTAGGAACACACCTTTTGTATAGTTTCCCCGTCCATACTCAATGATCCGTTCTCTTTCGGTGCGAGATAGTCTAAGGCACTGAAGCGCTGCGATCCTTACTATTTCTACTACTACTTCTACTTAAATGGAGGCGTAAAAGTCGCTCAAACAATCATTGAGATACGACGTACTTTAGTTGAGCCCTAGTTGATTTGTGCTCGAAAAATGGGTTTTTGACGCCAGAACGCATGTTTCGTGCACCTGCTTCGAAAAAAATTGGAGCCTAAATCAAATGAGGTTTAAAATAAGCACGTCACAACTCGAACATCGTTTTTGTTCAATTAAAAGGTAGTTTAGCGCATAGTTTTTTATATGGACCGAAAAGGTGAGACATCGTGTGAACTTGAAAATTGGAACAGAGGTGATTCGTAATGAATTCGATGGCCTTGAATGTTTATAACCCCGTGAAAATGTGTTTCCTGAAGATAACAGAAACTAACGCGGAGACCTGAGAACTTCTAAAATTCTGACTAGTGCACTGGAATGCATGTCTTACCTAGCTTTGCGACTATGATTGAGTTACGCTGATAAATACTATGTTTATGCGCATGAAAATCGTGTTGATTGTAAACTTACAGTTCAACGCTGGACGCATAGTCGGCATAATAGATAGACTAAAAAAAATTTGTTTAATATTTAAGAGTTTATGTAAGAGCCATGCAGTAAATTTACTAATGAAAAAGACTAGAAATAACATGGTGTTAGCTTTGTAGCAATCTCTGAAAAAATTCAAGATAACGTATTGCAATTCGAGCATACTTTTTCACTCTGGGATCATTTTGCAAGTACTACATGCGCAGGCCAGGTGAAGATAATCAAACTCAACTAAGCACAAACACAATGGCTGGTGGGACAATACGGCGGCTCATGATTGCAGTTTAAGTCACACCATGCGTCCATGTTGGCAACCTTCCTCCACAGACCGTAAGCGGAACAAGTGCGTCTCTCACGCACTTGGGTAGTTGGAATCCCGAAGATAGCATCTACGGTGACCGATGGTCTGGTGGCTACAGGTGGTGCAGAGAAGCTAGGTGGTGCAGGGATGCTAGGTGGTGCAGCATCACCACGGTGAGGTAAAGCATTTCCGAAAATTGGATCTACAGTGAGCTGCGGTCTGGTAGCTGCAGCTACAGGTGGTCCAGGCAAGGTAGGTGGTGCAGCAGCGTCACGGTGAGATGTTGATGTAGTCAAGTTGCTGTTGAGAGTACACGACCCGTTTAAGCACTTACATTTGTTTTATACATTTGTTTCGGTCAAGTGGCAAATCGATATTCCGTAATGAATGAAAAACTAAAACAGTTGGTATTTGTACAAATTTGGTACTTAGGATGCGGACGAATATTTACTTAGTGTCTCGTTGTTTAAATTCCTAAATAGCAGTTACAGAAGCGTATGAATTTTGCTGCCAAGGTTGTTTGTAACGGTAATTTTAAGAAATGT
>VOMN01119642.1:0-98144 GCA_014899125.1 Orchestia grillus | reverse complement strand
CTGGCAAATTTGGTTGCTTGCATTGAGCTTTTCCTTCATTTTTCTCACGGAAACACACCGATGTGCCGGCCTCCCTATTTCGTGCCGGATTCTGATGGAAAAAAATTCAATTTTGTTCAGCACTGGCATACCTGATAAAACATGTAGCCCTAATGTTATCTGTTCTTTAACATATTCTTGACCGAGGAGACGATTATTTTATTGCTTCTTTTATTTCAGTCGAGCCATTTTATTAGTATTTAATCTCCCCGATTCAATTTGATTCAATCTTTCCGACATGATTATCGGTAAGTTTTAAGTGCTGGAAACACTTGTCTTGGTTAGGTACGCTAAGTGTGATGCAGTCTGACGTCGATATGTAAAAGTTCAATTTTTGCTCTGCCGTGAAATTTACCATGATGTATTTTTTCTAAGCGTTGTGTAGAGAATAAACGATACTCGGCCATCTGAACTTCGTGACGCAATGTAATGAGAAACGTATTATGACAACAAACTACGAAATGCCACTGAAAAGCATTTATACTACAGTCTTCAGATGTTGAAGACGTTACAATTATGAATAATCGTTTCCTTTGTTTCCGAATTGGAAATATTTGCACGCGTTGTGCGGATTCTTGACTAGCTCCTTATCAAGCAGATGTGGTCAAAGAAAATGAGACGCCCTCTTCTTTTCTAACTCAGCCTGCTTGCAACGGTTGCTACCTCTCTAGGCGGAGCCGACAGCCGCCTCCGTTACGTTCCATATTAGCAAGAAATGTCGGAACCAGACAACGTACTCGCATTCATGTAAGTTTAGCTCAGTAGTTCATGTCAGAGTGATAACAATGATTTGTAACTCTCTGGAATATGAGCAAATAATATTTAATGACGAGTTTTTACTGTTAAATTCAATTAGTAGATGTAAAGAGGAGATGCAAATTTAACTATACAGTGATTTTTTTAGCAATATGTAGGAAGGATTTTTAGAAGCACAGTGCCTTTTTACCTGCAAATTTTAAGGCGTGGAATTGGGAAATTGGGAGTCAATTGTATTACTCATTGACTAAAACATATCATATTGTCGAAATATGACCAAAATAAAATATTTGCTTGTTTCTCTTGAGTCCAATGTTTTTGATTTCCACTATTGATGGCGACGACAAAAGACTCGCTCATCAGGCCTCTATGATCCTGCTCCTGAACTGTCACCGAAGAAATATTTCAAAACTTTTGACGAGGTGCTTTGCACAGTCATTTCGTAGGGTTCCGCTTGATCTGATTTCCAGCATTTAGTTGGACATTTATTTGATCAAGTATTGAGGTGACTCGCAAAATAGTGTCTTAATCTCGTGGTATGCTTGGTGTGTACGCATGTCAAAATTGAACACACGTTAGTGCATATTTTAATAAGGGATCCGTACCATTACTTTGGCAATTTAAGGAGCCAAACGTACCTAGAGCTTTACTTTGGCTCTCAATCTGATAACCTCAAATGTGCACCAACCTTTCTACCCTGCACCTATTTCCTAAATACGGCATTTAAACTCATTCTTTGTCAATAAATTTGAAGTAGGGTCGTTTGTTTAGTGTAAAGATGACTTTCCAGTTAGTCTCCGTTCTTGTCTCATGTATAAATTTAGTTGTGCACAGCGTCGTATGTCGGCTTTACCAGCCGTTCATTGCAAGCTGGACAGGTGGAACACGCTCGTATTACTCATAGGATAGGAGCTCGTCTTCGTCTGTGGCATCCCCTCATTCCTCTATTCGCTCTCATAAAGATTTCGAATGTAACGTCAAAATTTCAGATAAAGATTATACTTTACCTGGCGTAGACCACATTACTTCTAATCTTATAAGTTTTGAGTCCTTTTCCATAAGCAAGCCAAACCCGCTATTAATGAGGTGCTGAGAGCCCATTCTTTTTCCATTCTTGATGGGATCTTTTATAGCTACTTTGTCTTAGGGAATTTTACTGAAGATCAGCTCGCAACATCCTGTAGACATTTTTTAAGCTTAAAATGATAACGGTTTATAGAGCGGTTTTGCTCAAACATTATTTGCAACAAATGTAAATTAGCAAAAACAATTCACAAGGATCTATGTAAATTGGTAAAAAAAATTCGCCAGAACATTCAGAAAAAAACTGTACAATATATCTACACGTGTAATTAACGCTGAAGTTTCACTGAATAGGCATTCACATTTCAATTTAATTCGTCACCATTGAAAACAAACACGCGGGGCTCACAACGCAGTGACGGTTCAGCTGAAATTAATTCGTTTCCCACGTGTCTGGGAGACATTAATCGATCGAAATTTATTTATAGCTTCAAAAATACAAAATTTAACTCATTGTTCAGTGTCTGCCTTATAAGTTATGACAAAATATTATTCTATCATTCATTTCTGATTGAAAAGATGATTCACATGGTTTTTTTCTTTGTTCCGCTACAAAATATTTTGCCAGGTTAAAATTTTCTCTTTTCCAGGCTCAATAAAAAATGGTAGGATGTAATACCGGCTGAAATTTTAGTACGCCGTGCTTTTGAAAGCTGGTGTGGTATTTTTTTCTGTTGCTGATCCCCAATAACTGATTTCAAACCCGAAATTTTTTGACTTGCATGTCTAATGTCGTTCTTGAGCGATGTGAGAAAATTGAATTTTATTTTTGAATTCATAATGTAACGGTCAACTTGTGAATGAAAATTAACCTTTACAGGTGTACACCTATCTTACATTAAATGGAAAAAATTAAGTAAACTAATACATGTTTACAGGTATAAAATTGATGGTGAAGGAGCTTGAGAAGCATATCCGATGTAAAACTCTCGTCGCACCATTTTGTCTCTCCGAAGAAGGCCTGGGCATTCCATCCAGCCTCTTCGCTCCCCTGCAGCGAGGAGCATCTTCGAGGGTCCCGATGAAAAATCACCCATTAGATCTAATCGGATTGTAGTTGAATTCGGAGAAAAATAACCGTTATATTTTGGGAGCTATTTCTGAAGGCATCAAAGACCCGTTAAAGCTTTTGGCCTTAAACTGCATCATATTTTAATTTAGCGGATCTTTGATGCCTCTGACGGCTTTCCATTCGATGGAGTTATATGGTGCATGGAAGATGGCTGTCCTATTAATGTGTGGACGAAGCATCAGGAAAAAAGCGCCAGTGAAGCAAAAACTGCTGAAAGAACCTTTGCTCCGAAATTTTAAGATGGGAATGATAAATATCATCACAAACGGGAGTAATTTCCCCGCATTTGGAAGTAGCTCTAGCGATTGACTTCAAATCTGGGAACTATCGGTAGCAGTTTCTTAGCTGCAGGGAATCACAGGTGCATTTTCAACTTTTGTGATTGCGTGCTTCTACATCAAATAATTTGCGTGAATGTTTAAGTCATTGACCTCGAACATCGAGGGCATGTGGTTAGTTTTGTCAGTGTTTCTCCAGAGAAGATTCTCTGAGAATGGCAAACCGGGCATTTTTTCTGGAAAGATTTACCTGCGCATTTGCTGAGCTGAATTTTTAAGACGACCTGCAAAGAAAATTCAAGGAAGGGTTATAAACAACGGTAATTCACTGAAAAAGTTAATTAAGAAAAATTATCAAAGAAATTAACTTGAGAAATCCATGAAGAAAGTAAATTATTCTTATTAACCAATGGAATTAACGCAGAAAATTGACCAAAAATATGAACCAAGAAAATTATTTCAAAAAATTAACCTAGAAAATTTTCTGCAGATGTACACAAATAGATTAACTGAATAGAATTGAGCAATAGGGCCATGAAATAAGTAACCAAAAAACAAGTGCTATACTCCTGTGTAGATGTGAATTATGATACGATTTGAACTAAGATATTAATTATTAATTGTTCATCACCTAGTGATGCTTCTTTCTTGAATGTGTTACAAACACGCTAGTTTAATTTAATCGACAATTATTCCAAATTATGAGTGTGTGTCTAAGTAAGTAGCAGGTTCTGACAGTAGTGTTGAATTTTCTCAAAAAGAGATATACAAATGATTAGATAGAAGCTTTCTTTAAATTATAAGAACATCATGTAGCTCTGGTGATTGAAATTTTCCAATATTTTCAACCATATCCCTATTCAGACATTCGTGGCCCTACTTTGCCAAGTTTTGATGGTCTACTTACAACAAAAGTGGTCCTGTCTTTCTCGTCTAGTTTTTGCTGTTATTGAAAAAGTAAGATATAGTTCATAGAACATCAAAATCATGATATAAGGTTCTATGGCTTAAAATTTATTTTAAAATAAATTTTGTTCGTGCATGATATTGTAAAACGAATCTATGACCAGTAGAATAAAAAATTTCTAATCGTGAATAAGTAGTTGATGACATTGTGTTATAGTATTTAATAACCACTAATTTATCTGAATTTAGCACGTAATATTTATATACATCAACTTTATTACAGGATACAAATAGATATCACCCAAATATTGTTTTTTCATGGAAAATTCATTTGAGTTTTATTTTAACAATTTCTTTACAATGGCAAAAAATTTTGTGTTCATGAACATACAGTATTCTTCACTCTTCCTCATATTAGTGGCCATGGGTAATGATTATTAACATGAAGATAAGATAAGCTTCTAACTGGGAAGACAGCACTGGAGCACTTTTCATATTTTTGAGGTGGTGAAAAGTCTACAGTATTTCATTGGTATAAATTTGACCAAGTAATTAAATCCTGGTATCAATATCCGTAGGTTTTATGACAATTTTAGTCAGTAAAGCTGGGGTTTATTCATAGGCTCTTAACATATCGAGCTGTACGAGTATTGACGAAATATTAAGGCTGAACTCGATATGATGAGTAGCTCTTGGTGACCCGTACTTATGCTTCCTCGAATGCGTCCTTCATTGAACCTTGAAATTGTGTACAATTTTTCAACTTCAGCTTTTTATGAGGCTCTTGTAAGTGTAACTTAACAGAGAATGAAGAATTCATTGCTGTAAATGAGGGGACTTAGTGCTCTCAGAATGCTATGACTTCAAGAGTATGGACTACTGAAAGTGTTGGTCATGCAGGTATAATTACAGATAAAGGTTTATCAACGGTGCTGCTGGCAATTTATGCGGTACGGACAGAGTAGCGCAGGAGAGTCCTCATTTAATTCCTAGAGTGATAACGCTATGCAGTCTCATGCAATTCGCTCTTTGCATTTGCCAGTGACCGAGTGCTGCGAGTGGCAGTTTAAATGCGATCTGTGCGAGCTAGAGTCATTTAAAAGCTCACATTTGAAATGACGCGCACTTAGGTTTAAAAATTTGCTCTGCGATAGTCTGGCTCCACTTATTTAAGTAATGAAATTAATTTTGCTCGATCACGTGGAATAATTGCATACGTAATAAACTTCCATCGAAGCACAAACTCTTTGTTCTTCTGGTTAAGAAGAATTTTTAATTTTCCTTTCACAGGCTCAGAGGCTGTATTTATGTTGAAATTTTTATTTCGTCCCGCTATAAGCAAGCTCGACGGAGAGTATGCGCTTTTTCGTTTAGTTCGACAGATATATTTAGAACAAATTTTATTTGCGTTCAATCAGAGAAAAAGTCGCCGTAAAGTCTTTCTGCGATGTGAAAATTTCGAAATATAATTTCTCAATTTCGTTTTTTGCCTGCGCTGCCTGTAGGATAATACAGTAACTTTTGGCAATATTTTGTTGCACGTGTATGATTTCTAGGAATAATTGCGAGTTTTAGAACTACTCGTGCTACTTTCAAATTATTATTTTCATTTGAGTATTCGGGTGAAATGATATTTTCGGTTTTTGATGATCTGTGGATATAAATATCAATTTAATGTTCACTTTGATTATGCAAATGAGCAAAAACCTAAGAATAACACTTTTATTTCATATTTATCTATGGAATTGCGTATTTCTGCACTCAATTACTGAGTATGACAAGATATAAACGAATATAAAATATCTAAAACTTTTAATGTAGGCTATGTGCAAATCTTGTTTCTTCCATTCTTCAATACCCTAATGCGGCATCTGTCGACTGGTGATGTCAGCTGTACTACCTCAGATTGTTTAATTGACGAGCACTTCCTATTGCTTTCCGCGGGACTTCTAAGCTTACTAATTCTAACCATCAGCATAAATCCTCCTCATGACAATGGACCTTAACCTAGGAAATTTCTACGGGCCCAGAGTTTTCTAAGGGATTAAAATCGGAACAGTTTGGAGGCACCCCATTAAATTGTGCCCTTTGAATCCATGGTCTAACAGTCATTTGGTTCTGTTCTTTGATCTGTGAGCAGATGCATCATCGTTGAATTATCAAAAACCCTCTTTTCGTAATTGTTTGGTCATCAAGCCAGAAAAGAAATGCGTCCTTTGAAAGCTTACGGTATGAATTTGAATTTAGTTTCAATCCTTTAGGTAGTTTTCATGGACCAATTAACTCATTTCCTTGGATATCTGCCCAAAATATGACTCCCCCTCCACCTTCTTGTCGACAAATGCACACTCCTTCAGAACGACCACTCAACAACCAACCGGGTGACCACTCTTCACCTTCATCGAGTGTTGCGCAAGACTCGCCAGTACAAATTGCATTGCTGACATTGACCTCATGTAATTTTGTGCACATTCAACCAGTTTGGTTCTGTTTTCTGAGCTCAATAGGAGCTTTTTAACGGGACTCTTCACTTTGACAAGAATATCGAAGATCCTACACCATTCGTTTTAGCAACTTTTGGACCACCAGCCCCTTCAAAAATATTTTTACTGTGACAATTAGGGGCTTTAAAAATTTCAAACTTCATTTTACGAAGGTCTCTGGCAGATACTTTTCGTAAATGCGCTCTTTCTGGCGTCTTTCTCAACGTTTTATTAGAAAACGCAAATGATTTGATAGTACGGTGATCACGACGAAACCTTTTGGAAATGCGTAGCGTTGACGTACGATTTCCAAGCATGAAAGTAATTTTAGCACTATTTTTTGTGTAAAACCAAATTTCTTGCCTTGTTTAGTATTACTGTGATTTGCATAATAATCTAAAGGAACAGCTTAAATACGTAAATTTTGCAAGCCTTGAAGAACATGACAATTGAGAGTGCAATCATTTCGCTGAGTATAAAATATCGTTAAAATGAATTATTTTTTATATGATAGGAAAGATAGAATGCATGATTATACAAAACTTGAAAATACAAAAGTTATTTAAATGTTTCATTTGGTAAAACATATTTGCAAAATCACGTAGAAAGCACTGCATAGATAAATAGCACATTTGTACCCATACTGTAGTTCATGTGAGTACGCGTTGTTTTTGGAAATTTAGAAAACATCTTCCATCCGCGACCGTGTAACATCATTCGCATGTCATCACACGGATCGCCTGCAGGAACAAAGTGAACGTAATCTTATTGCACGGGAATTAAATATGTTGGTATTATGAACATTTTCTGCACATGTTTTTTTCAATATTTATAGAGTAGGGGTCTGGGACGTATTCATAGACCGCGCACATGTTGCTCTGATAAATACTAAATATTGGAACAGCAGAGACTGTAACACAAACAGTCACCCTTGCTGCTTGTGTTCAGAGAGATAAATTTTGGAATAATTTACTTTTCTTTGAAAACCTTTATTTTAGCACTTTGCTGTCTTTTTACAACTTGCTTGTCCTTTCTCCAGACATAGAAAAATATTGTCTCTCGACTCAGTTCTACCTTAATTGTTGCCTCTTGTTTCCTATCGTTTCCTCTTAATAATTCTCAGCAGATGATGCTGCCATCTGAACCATTACGAGCACAACTTGACAAACCGTGCAGCTGGAGTCGTAATGGCCGTGTTCTGCTTGATCCTTGGATCCGAGTTTATTGGGGTCTATCTTGCTCAAATTGAAGCTATGGTGTTTTGGGTTCGTTATAATGGTTGCGAGTTGTTTCTTAGCTATCATTTGGGTGCAGCACATTCGCGTACATAGAATGAAAATAATGGATGAGTTCATTTTCAGAATAAGTGATTATTTGAGTTCTTCGCGAGCTTCGCTTTGATAGTCGCAAGCCTGAGATGCGAATAGCAGGTTAATAGTTTGAAAGTACATGTCCTGCACTACTTAAGGCAAAAACCGATGCGCCCGAGCCTAGTTTCTCGTGTTATGTTCGAAGTACATGAGGTCTAATTAAGGGCAGGGAGTGTGGAGCTCCTCCGTGTGAACGAAGTCCGCTGTAATTGGTACTCTCCTGACTTTGCAAAGTGTTGCGGAAGTTTGCTATTCATTCGAGTATACGAGTAGCATTGTTATAGTTCTCGTGTGTGATAGAACTAAAATTTGGCTTCAGTCTCTATTAAAATTCATTTGTTCACTTCAGTTTTTGCGTTCTCGCCCATTGCGCGAACTACACTTCCTAAATCGGACAACAAAGAGCTGGCCAAGCAGACAACTTACATGATTCGCAAGCCGAATTTCTATTTGAACACTCGATCATCCTCGCGTTTTTGGGCCTGGTAGCAAAACAAGTCGTATTGTAAGAGGCTCAAGTATGCAATGCAAAGCTCAGAGCGGAAAGGGCCTTAGCGACGTCGCTAGTAACTCTCAAGCTTGGGGGCCATTGCTTGCCATTATTTATTGGCAGAGGCGCAGAGCTGCTCTGTTGAATCATGGGATGCGCAATGCTTCTGAAGACTTGGTTCGCGTCTAAATAACTGCATCGCTTGTTCCAGGATTATTTCGCGGCTGCCTTCGACATGATATCGACATGCCGTTATAGTCTCCCCTCATCGCATTAATCGCTTCCGAGAGGGCGAGAAACATTTTGTTTCTTATCCAGGGCACGATTTAGCGTACGTCTTCACTGGTGCATTTCGCAACCTCGCATCGCGGAAATTTTGTAGTATTGCATGCAAGGGGGACGTTTTATCCGTATTTGCATTAATAAGAAATTTATTCGTCGTCGACTTTTGTAATATTTTACCTCACCGTAGATGACGTACGAAAGAAATTATATTTGAGCAATATAAAGCAACACACGTACGAGTATTCTTAGAATTGAATTCTAGGGTAACCTCTTTCGAGCGTTTGTGAGAACACGAAAGTATGCCCCCTTGTTTACAAAAAAAGGCTAAGTATTTTAACACTGTAGAAACAACAGATGTAGTTGCAACACACCTGGAACTCCACTACAATCTACTTGCAGCACACCTCTGCACTTCTGGCGACGTAGCAGCACAACAACTGATGCAAATTTGCCAGGTTGTAACAACACAGGAGGCCGTGTCTGGGGAGGTCGGACGCTCCAAAAGTGAGCAGTGATCCCCGTCTGATCTTTGGATCAACGGAGGCGGCCCTAACGAAATATCCCCCTGGCCGAGCGCTGCGAGCCCTGGAGGAGATCTAGCGTGTGCTGCCGTAAAAGGGGATTTGCAGCCATCGATACGTACCTTCATTCCCCAACTCGCTCTTGTAGGATATGAAGCGGATTTAATTTCTCGCGAATTTCCGAGTCCAGCCGTTGAAAATTTCCCTTGTTGTTCATTGGTATTATTTTTTCAGTTATTAAGTATTTTATGATGAATTTGAACTATTTTTTGATGGTGGAATAAGATCAACAAGTCTTATCAGAGTTTCGTCGCATAAAATGCAATTTCGAGAAATCCAATTATCTTTGATACGAAGTCCCGTTTAGGATAGATCAGCAGTATCATATGTTAGTCCAAATATTAAGAAGAAAATATATTCGACGCACATAAATAAAACGTGTTGTACAACTTCTTGATTTAACACGCACGACGTAGAATGATATTCCCATTAGTGCGAGTGAAAATTTTCTTCTACAGTGACAGTCATTTTGCTCATCTGAGATCTTCGAACTAGCGCGCACTTTTCCCTCACTAGGCCACTCTCGCATGCAGCAGACTGTGCCTCACGTTATTTTTAACTAGTTACAAAGACCGGTAAAAAAATGAATAAATGATAAAAAATTCAACTTTAAATTGAATGGTCCCATATTTGCTTTGATTTCGATTTCGAAGCTGTTATGAGTTCACTACTGGCAAGGATGAGCGCTGCTCACGCACTAATTGTGTAACTCTCATTTATGTAGCGCGACACATGCCGAGCAAGGATTATTTTTCATAAACGTAATTCCAATTAAGTTCATGTAAGTTTTACGATGACTTCAAAGTTTTTTCGGGAGCACAGACTCATTTTATTTTCCCTGTAAATGCTGAAACATCACTTCAATAGAAGCACATTTAGCTTCAAGATATTTTCTGCCCATTTTTGGGGGAAATTATAAGTTTCCTCTCTAATATTGACAACCATTATTGAAGTTTATTCTTCAATTACTTTTCATGAAGCTCTGTAGCTTCACGTCATTCCTTCTATGCCTTCTACGCGCAGTGTACTCAATCTATCTGCGGACGAATTTCATTACTCGCTTTTAGTTTATCTAAAATTTATATTTTCGCAGTTTCTTTTACTGGACCACCTATTCAAGCAGTACGCATTTTCCATTCCAATAAGAGTACAAAGTTTATCTAGGTAATAGATTATACCCATGCACTCATATATTAACGCCCCTGAGGACGATTAGGCGTTCCGTGAGAGCTAATTCATCTGCCTTGTATGTACCACTGGAGTACCGCGACCCAAATGCTGCATGAGACCGCTGCACCGCCGCGCTCTTCAATTTTCCTGGCCAAATGCCCGTCCGTGGACTCGTGTGCCGAGAAGCCGTGGGTTTGCTGACAACGTAATAGCATTACTAGAATTACGTCGCATGTTAACTTATTTACTCACAAAAATCTTTTGGCCAATGTCAGTCATCCCGCCAATGCAGCGGCTGATCTTGCTCATATTCGTTTCACCTGCTCGTCGATCTTAAAATAGTGTAGGCCTAGCAAAAGCGAGACCTAGCGTCTGGTGTACCTATTATTTCAACTCTACATACTGTTGCCGCAGAAATTGAAACTTACTGTGATTTTCACTTCCTTTGTATCATCGTTTGCCAAAACTTTTTTCACTACGTTGTGCCGGTTTCACCGAACGTTGTACACTCACAGAGGCTGTGTGGCAGTCTCACGGTCAGTCAGCAGACCTCATTTCGAAATGTCGGTGCCAGGAAAGGGTAGAGCTCACAATTCTTGAACAGTCGGACTTGGTTTACTATAGTTCACTTCCCCTTTGACTACAGAAAGCTGCTCATCAAATTTTTGCACCTATGCATAGCTTGTTTTGATGTTACGGTTTCGTTTCGACACAACTGCAGTGTTTGGTTCCTCATTGCGGGGTAGGCACACGCCCTGTAGCAGGGGAGGAATTAGGAGCTACGTCTCCCTAACTGACGTTCCCACGATGGGGGGCCTCCACGATCGAGGGGGCATAATCCATGACCCGTGTGCTCAGTGTGCTGCTGGTCTGAGGGCGCCAGGTGTGCACAAGCGGCTAACGTCAGCATTTTTTTAGGATCCAATAACATTGGCAAGGGTTGGGGGCATTCACGGCCATCATATCTGTTCAATACAGCTGTTTATGCACCGTAACATCGGTGTGTTTATTGCTGTATTCTTCGCGTGGGCCAGTTGACGACCTACCAACACTCGTGACCAGCTAAGGAGTGTATGTGTTGTCCTGCTGCTAGGGAAGCAATTTTTGTTTAAACGCGGAAATCAATCTACTGTTCCCGATGACGTCATCGTAGGTTTCGGCAACAGTTTGTGTGCTGTGGATGGTGTCCCGCACGACACCCTGGGGACACGGCGTGCGTGTCTCGCGTGCAGGAAACACTGTGCTGACCTAGCATTAGGAGTCGCATCAGAGACAGCATCAAGAGATTTTTAGCAATTCTTCGTCTATCAAATTCAATTGATTTGTTGGAATTGTACTTCGTTATATTGTTTCATGTAATATCTGAGCATATTTTCCTCGTTTCTAAATTGATTTATGCAACACAGACGGGGGTGCAAACACAGACGAAAGAAGAAGACTATGGAAAGTACGTCGCTTTGCTCCTGCCATGGTTACGGACAACGCCAAAATATGTTGCGTAATGCATTTTCAATTTGAAGTTTCACATGAAAAAAAATTGATTTAAGCGGTATTTCTTCTACAACTTCCCTTTTGAAAAGCATGAAAATTGCAGGTACTACTCTGTTTAAGGAAGGTTTCTGGACAGTACTCGAAAATGCTGCTAATTTTTTCCAATAATTCATTGAAAAAATTGAGTATCTGTGATGAACGACAAATTTTGCTTATCGCTCTAGCTCTCAGTGTTGTACAATATCTCTGTTTCTCTGTTCCCCACCCTCCTTTCTTCCCCCCTCCCCCTCCTCCCCCAAAAAAAGTGGTTGGCATGATAGATTTTTTTTTACCAGACAAGCCATGGCTGTTTGTCGGTATCTATGATGCCAATTTTCCGTGGCTCACTGAGCGTGAAACGCCGAAGGGCATCTTGCCGTCCGGCAAATGGGTCGCCCCGCACCCGACTTTCTTCCATTGTTGTTGCTTCAGTTTGGTGCTCGGCGGTCGCCGTAGTTCAGCCCTAATGCACCACGCATCTGTGTTGCTGCGCGCCTCACTTTTCGTTGCAGCTCGATAGAATTCGGTTGAAATTTAGCTATTACGTTCCCATTCACTTCTCCATAAAACAGATTTTCGAAATTCCAAAGATTAAATTGGCAATCGGCGCTACTAAGCCTCCGAACCGTTGTGTTCTTCGTAATGCATTCTTCAAGGTCTGAGACTAGTTTTGGAATTTGTACTGAATAGCGTGGACACTTCTTTATGGAGGGAAAAAACGGAATCATCCTTCATCGTATCGTGGGGACTTGACACTCCCCAGTCGGCAGAAACGGTCCGAGTACTAAGAATTGGAAGGTCGAAGAGAATGAGAGTGCTTTTCTCTTCGCTCCCCGGTAAATAGAAGAACTCAACGGAGAGAAAAACCACACTGGTTGGCTCTGTGACGTCACCTCCTATCGAATTTGTGTTCTTAGTTCTAAATCCAATCATTCAATAGGCTCACTGCTCATAATTAGAAACTAAATAACTTACGATGAATTCATGACCCTATATGTAGTTAAAATAAAATTTCTTCATCAACGAGGTTTGAGTGCTGGCTTAAAATTGAAGTAAAGTCTCCGAAGTTTACTTCGTAGGTAATATGCACTCAGCAAACGAAATTTTTAGCTTAAAATTGTCGCACAAAAGTTGACTGTGCGTGGTGAGCGCGCGATCACTTCGGTGTCTAGTAGATTTTTATTCCAAAGTTCAGAGTTCATTCTCCGGCATCTGACATGAGCCCGCAGGAAGAGTGAGGCGAGAGTATGCTGGAGTTTTTTTTTTACTGAAATCATGCGTGATCCTCAACATAGCAGGCTGAAACAGTTAACAGATCTGCTTATGTGCTTGGGAAATGGTGAATAAGGAAATCTGTCACTATTGTCACGTCTTTTTATACGGCTCTACGCTGCATTTCATTTCCTTGTCTTCCTCGTGATTTTCGCGTTTGTGATATAAAATCCTCTTGGTAGGGTAATGGATATTTACGGGTAATGGATATTTACGGGTAATGTAATCCACGGCTTTTGCTTCAGTTTCTGTGAAACGTAGCGTGCTCAGGGCTACTTTACTATACGATTCAGATTTAGTCTAGCTAATTACGTTGTATTAGTCTGACAAATTACTTGCCTAAGCCGCGCGACAGCCCTATTTTTTGTATTGATTTTAAAGCAACGTGATGAAGACTGCTGCAGTCGCGACCAAATGCAGGCAGGCTTGACTATCGTGATTTTTTTTTCTCGACAACACGTCAGAATAGAACCCAGTTCTGTCGCGAGTACATTACTCTGTCAACACACCGTCTCTACTCGCTAATTAACGAGGAAGGCGGTGACGTTTTTGAAAAAGGAAAATTATATATTCGCGATATTATAGTAAAGAAATAGAAATATTTGCTTTGGAATCGAATGGATGCCCATGAGAAGTTATTCTGTGCATCCAAATATCATACCATTGGGTCACATTTCAGGTACCGAATCAGTTTCAACATCTTCCAGGCCAGAACTACGTAACTGTGATTGGCGCTTTCCTGAGCCTAGTCACATTTCCCTCCAATCGGCAGCCTCAAATGCGACGGATGTTTTAGGATTACATCATTTTGGAAACACAAGTGCTTATTCTCAGCGCATCGTTCGCCTCATTCACCCAAAAGAATACAAGCACACTTCAGATTTCACGAATTGAATTGGAATAATCCAAAACTTTTACTCATCAAATGAGCGCAATTCTAGAACATGAATAATTTCTAAAGATCATATTTCAGAGGTAAAACCTTCACGCCGTAGCACAGTTACTCGCCGGCTTGTCATAGCATTGGAAACGGGTCCGTCAAATTGGGGGAGTGATGGGCGCAACTGATCACTTCAAACTATAGTTTTCCAGTCGGCTCTGTGTCGTCCTGGGAGCAGAGATATTCAAAGGACGCTTTTTCATTAGCAAGAGTGATGGTCGCGTGCTGCCGCTGCTGCTTCTCTCGTGGCAATCCAAATGCGCTACTGCATCAGCCTATAATTTTGATGTTGAGCGTCTCCGTGAGAACTGTGCGAGTCACAGCGACTGTGCAGACACCGAGAATAGAAATTACTATTGTGAAATTTACAGCGTTCTTCCATTACGGAACGACTTCTGTTAGAATTACGTACCTTTTGGACTCGTCCTCTAGTTTACGACGCCGGTCGCTGTAGTGGATCAGAACGACGCTCCTTGGGTCGAGTGCCACGAGTGAGAATGAGGGCTGGATCGGCGCTCGCAGCCTTGGGTGTCGCGTGACATGTAAGCTCTAATGAAATTTGAAGCTTAATGCTTGGTGGTCCGGAAAGTTGTGAGCGTATTTGAATTAATAGCTTATCACATCTTCTGTTAAACCTGTGTTGCATCTGATTGTATCGCACAGAAAGGCTTAGCATTTACAATATTTTTTCATAATTTGTAACTAAATTTTACTGATCCGACTTTTTAGACACTTTGACTGTCAAAATGGACTGCGAGAAATTTCACGACAGTGCACAAACTTCCTACAAAAAAGGCTGTTACGTTTATCTTCCCCTTTTGTGAATACGTTAAGCATTGTCGTCTCTCATGTTAATAGGACGTAGATAGGCCGAATTAGTGTAATTGCTGTCAGATTTTACCGCGACGAAATGAATGGGCGACTGACACGAACAACGAAGCTTGTGTTCTCTTTTGATTGATGAAATATTTTGAAGAGGTTGCAATGAAAAGGGCTTTATAGATCTAAGAACGAATTGGAGTTTAACATTTTGCAAAGTACTTGACCAGTATTTAATTTAAATTAACGGTTAACATCAAAATAGTTCTTTCTGAACCTAATATGACATCCTGAGTGCACTGGGATAAGATTATACGCAGAGTAAGCAGCTGCATGTCATTACAGTTGTTAGAAGACCTCGATTTGTTGTTCAGAAATTCTGGGTATTTTGTCGACTCTGTACGCACTGAGGTGAAATTGCTTTCACTTTAGTGTAGCAGTTGAAGCCAAGCTGATTATTGTTGCGTCAAGTATCTTTTGATTTTGTTGTAGTTTCTACTCTTATTCGTTGACTTGACGGCAGTCTTTTACTGTGTCTCTGTGGCCTGAAACATTAATGACTGAAGTTCTCTGGGTTTTTCCAATATCAAATATTTTTCAGATAAATGTCTACCCATGTTTCCAGAAACTTCATGCTGATATTCGTAGCTTGTTTTGTGAATACATATTCGAAATATTTGGCATTCTTTTCGTACATGTTTGCAAGCAGTGCGTTGTACATAGTCTGTATAATTTGTCTAAGCGTTTTTCTATAAGTAGCCCACACATTGAAGGAAAATATCGAGTTTGGATGACTGTAAAAATAATTATTTTGCTTCTGTGTGCTTGAAAGACTCACTTTTTGTGAAGCAAGTCACACACCAATCCTGCCGGTGTATTAGTATCAGTATACTTTCTGTAGACTTTTTCAATAACAGTGTTACCTTAAGCCGACAATTCAAAAGATGAGTTTCAGAGACTTTGAAAAGAAGGTTAACGGTAGAAGAAATCACCAAACCGCCTGATGTGTTAGCCTAATTTCCTGCTATGATACTTGCGTTGTAGCGCGTCTTGGTAACTTTAGCAGAGACGCTCGATTTAATTCGATGATTTCAATGAACTGCCCACGTGGGTTGCCTTCAGTCAGAGTGTTGTTCTTGTAATTTCGCGCAATCCATTAAACAAGTCTGTTTTTCATGCGTCAGCAAGTTTAGCTTTAGTGGGAGTACATCGGAACCTCGTAAACGACTGAAGTCAGGTGCTAGTAGAGGGTTGAAGGTGACGGACTGCTGCTGGAGAGTCTCGGAAGAGGGAAGAATAGGAGAAGTTTCTGCCTAGCATCTCATGTGATCGCTTGGCCAAAACGAGGCTCTAGAATTTACTTTTATTTTAGTTTTTGTGTGAGGATAAGCGACACTTATGCGAGCACGCGTGAGAGCAAGTTTTTCAAAAAATTTTGTGAACGGTAGAGTTTTTTTGCATGGTATTTAATCTGCGTTGATCGCCTAAGTCATACGGCAGAGAGGGCTCTCAAACAATCAAGGGTGGTGTTGTCTGCATATATTACCGCCGCCGAGGCCGCCAGAAAATAGGTAAATGAAGTACGCGCCGAGGATCTCGCCGCTAATGAAACGCACTCGAAAAAGTGAAGCGGCGAGCAAATTTTCTGGAAGAATAATTCAGCGTGAGACGAGATGTTCCACTTCTTTTGCTCGTGGAGCACTCACAGAGAGAAGGCTTTTGTTTAGCAGCTCTTCACATTTCTTAATTCCGGGAAACAAAACAAAAAAATGTTGGATTCTTGGCTGCTTCGATGAAGGACAACTGCTCTTGGCTCACAGGACCGCAGCTCGAACTTGAGCTTGAGTGTGTGCGCTTTGTTGCGTTTGTTGCCAAGTGGAAGTGTGTTCCTCCTCAGGTGTCGGGACCGGGCCCCTTTTTTGAGTTACTCCCTGCATGCGCTGTTGCCTTTTAGTTGTCCAAGCCAAAGACTTTTTTGAGTAGGCTCCGCAGCTAAATCTTTGCTTAACTTTCGGGGGTTTTAATTTACGAGCTTCCCCACGTTAGCTCTGGATCGTCTCTGTATTTCCCAACACCAGCTTGTGCTCTAGAATTGCTGCGCGATAAACTCGGGGAGACCGCGCAAAAAGTCGCGCTCTTGATATTTTCCTGGTTTTGTTTGTACTTGTTTTGTTCGGATTCACAACTTACTTCATGAGAAACGTTCTTTGATTCTTTGGGATACGTTCAGGATCCGAAATTACTGTAATTTTTATGCGTGCTGTGGTATTTTTGAGGCCTTTCAATGTGCATTAGCATTTAAAGATCTCTGAAGGTTTAGCTAGGAAGACTGGTCGCTTAAAATGGCAGGCATTTATACAATAACAAGTTCAGCGATGTTGAAGTCACTTTAGCTTTATCCTGTATTTATTCCTCGTTGCCTACATAAAATTTCCGTTAAACCACAAATGTCGTATGTGAGCTTTAAAATGCTCTTCAACCCTAGAATAACCAATAGTGGTTGTAAGCCAAACTTGATTTCATTGTGGTTCTTTTTCGTCATTTTGTTACCGCCTGCGGCATTTTTCGCAGCAGGACTGAGATGCGGATTGGAGGCCAGTAGTGCGACCAGTCTGGGCGAATTGTCGACACCGGCATAAATACGTTCGAGTATTACAAAAGTGGGATGGTGGGGGCCGTGACGAGGAAAGTGCGAGCTTCTTTATTGTGATGAACTCTTAACTCATCTTCTGTTTCAAAAGATAAATACAGAGAAATGGCTCTTTTTACCTATTTTGATTTAGATGCATTAAGATCAGAAAAATGTCAGTCCCTTAAAAATATGGAACATACATACATGGCTTGATGGCCGTGGGCGCGGCAGGCGTTGAGATGACCTCCCTGGAAGCACGATGCAAAGATCCACATCTCTCCCTGCCACGTCGCACGCAGTATGACTCGTATGCCCCTGCGCGTCGTACCCCATGTATTTGTCGACCAGAAACGCTCTGCAGTTGCAGCTCAGGTTATGCCCAACACCGCTCGTTAAGCCTGAGGGTGTGCAGTGATGGCACGCATCGTCTTCCAGGGCTGTCGTCGGCGCCTGAGGTGACTGTGTTCATCAAAGACAGGCGGACCTCAGCTGCTAATAACAGCTCAGGTTTGACGTACGCTGGCGACTCTTCTTCCTTATCGTAGGGGTAGAAGTATCAGCCCAACAGGTGTTATTATAGTGCGTAGTAGAGCTCTGAAATACCAATTACAATTGTGTCGATAAAATGACTCATTTGCAGCATGGCATGCGTAGACTAGCAGAATATGAAGCCATCACGCATTCATTTTAATTTGATTTGAAGTTCTAAAGCAGTTTTTTTCAGTTCTTGAACATAAACGCTATACGAAACAGAGCGATACTGGACTGTTGCATAGGAAGTAGTGCTCGTGTCCAGCAGCTATTAGTAACTTGTGTTCTGAAGAAATTTCACAGCTTCCTCAATTGCCGGGTAGTTCACCAGATGGACGATGATGTCATGTTCCACATTTCACGCCCTACTAAAACTTCATTTAACTCTGGAACGGTTTCCATAAATCTAAGGTTACGTCAAGGAGGGACTCTCCGTCTTCAATTCAGAGGAAAATTTAAAGGCAATTACAGGGCAATTTCAGGGAGAATCCCGAGGTTACCACTCCAGGATTAAAATGAACTGTATATTTAATTCCGTATCTTATACACCAAAACCTAAAAACACAAAAAAGCTTGAAATCATTCGAAGTTTAACCACACCAGAAAATGAGTACGGTTTCCTACATATGACTAACGGTTTAATGTTTTATCTAACAGTATGAAAGCCACGAAAATTTACTTTCATCTGCCAATCATGATTAGTGGATGAAACTGATAGTGCTGACGAGATGGGGTTGCGAAGGAACGCATTAATTTGAGCGCATCATTGAATTCTATGCGCTGCCGGAGTTGCACGTGCGAGAGGGCGGCCGAGGTGCCTGTGAGTGGGATGAGAACTCGGTCGAGACCCAGGGTGTTGCAGGCCGCACAACTCCTCAAGTAGGGCTGTTCTGTGCTTCTCGTCGTGGTAAAATGATTGGACAGAAGCTTAGCTGAAATATGGCGTGTATTGTGACCTTGATCACCGTATGGCTAGGCTACAGCAATGGAAGGGCTGAAACTTCATTTAACCAAGTGGTCTGATACAAGACTACTGCAGCATAGTTCAGTAAATTCTACTTAGGTTTAAGCGATACCCCTGCAGTTCAGTACAATGAATGCGACTGTCGTTTAGTGTATGTTAGGTGCTCGGTGCTTCTTAAAAAACGTGTCAAATTACTGAGCTACACTTCGAATCAAATAATTATTTACTTTTACTGTCACCCACGGGCCTCCGGGAATTTTATTTCTTGGAATAGCCTCAATGACTGACCGGAGAGTCGGCAGCAGTTGTTGTTGAAGGTTGTGGTGCGCTTAGTTGCGAGTAGGGTAAGTTCTATTAGGGTGAGTAGGGTGTGTTCTAGTACTGTAAGTAGGGCAAGTTCTAATCTAGTTTTCCTCTTCTCTGTTTCTCTCGAACAGGGGAATGCGTCGTGAAGTGCAATCTAACACGAATGTTTTCGATAGTTTCTTGGTCTTCATCGTCCTCCAATACTTATTTCAGTGAGATCCTGTGCGCCACTATTGATGCATTCTTTTGGCTTCTATCTATCTCCTTGTCTTTTGTAAAATATTGAGTTTTTTATATGAATATTGTAGTCTTGCTAATGCACGTGAAAATAAAACCTTTGCAACAAAATATAAATATTCTTCTGCCTCACTTGCTTAACGGTTGTAAGCCCAAGATCCTTTCACCGAACTGAATAATTTAAATTCGCTGTCGTTTTCAAGACATTAAACAATGAACGTAAAATTGCATCCTTCACTTCTGTCGAATGGGCATTTTTGATGGCAGCGATGTTTCTCGTCCTCGATTACCTCAAGCTATAGGTAGGCCTTCTGGACTTCTGTCTCTCGTGCCCACTTTACTGCCTCCAATTTTCAAATCTCGATCTTTTCTTTATTTTTTCCTTCTCTCCATGCTTGACTTACTATTTCAATGCTTAAGAGATCCTGTATGAAAAAAACTAGATACAGCATCCAAACGAAAATAATTTGACCAGAAATGGGTTAAAGCCTGAAATGAAAGGTTGATATTTTTTTGCCAAATCTCACTATCGTGTGATGAAAAAATTTCAGAAATATGCCTCACTACGAGTTCTTCAATGGAGCAAAGTGCGGACTAGAATATTTCACTAGTAATTATAACAAAAACTATCTCTGTCCACGATTTACTTTTAGAATTTAACAACTTTATGGAAACTTCCAGTATACTTTATCGTAGTTAATTATTTATAAACAATCGTTATAATGTGTCAGTGGAGCTTTCATTTTATTAATCATTGACAGAAAGTAGAAAATATATTCTGTTTTTTAGTTGTCATACAAAAACTCCGGCGGATCTCATCTCGCTCATCTTACCTCGGCCCAAACCTCAGACGAAGAGAAGTCATAATCAATAAATGAAAATAAGACCCCATAGGAAAAACATCAAGCTTTCTTTTCGCTCCAGGGGGCCGAAAAGCATTTCCAGCTAATCTGAGAGGGCCGGAAAGCAAATGTTGGATTCCACCTTTTGTCCTAAGGCTATGCGAGCAAATTGCTGCCGACATTCTTCGTGCATTTCTATCCCTCGCAGCGACCGTCTTTATCGTGTATTGTGAGGAGATCCGTCCTGTATGGGCGCTCAACAAGAGGAAATGTGGCTCTTGATATTGGCAGAGAGCCTCTGGGGGAACAACAGTCTGCCCTGCTGCGCAAATCGAGGATAAGTGCAGCATTGCTACGTCAGCACGGACACTTTTGAGCGGAGAGATGCTGCTTGACTGCGTGAGGGGATCCTTCCTTGGTCCTGAAAACCGGCTTCAAAAGTTGAGTAATGTTGTGCGCGATTGTAAATATCTTAGATCACGTTTCATTTACCCTGTTGATGAGCGTTACTTTACGTGTTGATTAGTATGCTGCGGTTCCGGTTTATCATGTGCCTTCAGAAGCACTAAAAGCGCTGAGCTTTTTACATTTGCACTTTGCCATTTGTAAAATGAGTGAGACGTGGCATGCATCATGTGTTTAAGATGTGTTGGGCCAGGAGTGATTATCTGGAGGCCATTTTATAGAAGTTGACTTAAGCCCTGCGTAGCTCATCTGACTGCAGTAAACATTTTCGGTTGTGCTGATCTTCTCTAAACATGACGCTTTGTACTCTAGTGTAAGTCGTCAAACGAACCGTTATTAGCACTCTCGTCCTGAGAAAATGAGCTAAATTGCTTTATAACTAATTGTCCCTGGGTACCGACTCTTCTTCAGGGACATTCAAAATTTTCAAACTTCTCTTAATTCCGATAGACTCCGTTCACGATGTGCGAGGTGTGTAGGTTGTATTTTATAGACTTCTTTTGACACGGTGGTATATTCCAGAGACATTTTGCACTGCCTTCTGTTAATTTCTCTAGAGTTTCTTGAAAGTTTGATGTCAAATTACATTTAGTCTTGCCTGCTTAATCAGAGCGATATGGGCGTTCTGACGACAGTTGGCATGATATCTCGATGAACCTTCGCTTATGCACGAACCGTTCTTGTTCCGCGATTTTTCTCTTCGTTACTTCGTGCTACGCGATTATCGTAGATATTCCCCGAATGTTATTTTCAATTGCATTTGTCTTTCGTCCTCTTCGTAATGAAAAATCGTTTGTGATTAATTCTGCTTCTGTCGATACTGATTCTTTGACGTAGGTAATTCGAGAATCGCGCTGAATCAACATATTAAGTATGGATATGCCGATGCTAGAAGCAGGGCCAGTACTGCTGTCATGATACGACCTGTACGTCCGGTACCGGCATTGAAGTTGTCCAATCCTAACTGCAAGCAATTAAACCGTATGCACTTTTGATTTTCTGGAATGCCCGTGTTCCGAATTTCGATGTTGGCAGATGACTCAAATGAAGCTGCTGTTCTCCTTGGCAGTGTCTCGAGTGTATAGTCGTGCAGTATAGCTCAGCTCTGCGAGATACTGGACAGTCTCAAATGCTAATTGATCATGCATGGCTTACGCGTTGCTTTCGCAAACTTGAGTTTTAATGATAGCGAGTTGTGAGCAACTTGCAGGCTTATTCAAACTAACTTAAAGACTGTCCTTCAGTCACTTCGTGCAACTTTGTGAAGTGTGTCTGACAACAAGCGACCCTTGAGGAAAACTGGGAGAGACGTGCTCGAAGTTTGTCGACTACTATATACACTTGTGCGAGAAAACGAGCTCTCAAGTGGTATCATATCTCGTACAGTGGGCCCTTTCAAGTGCCCAAACTCAATTTCAAGTGCAGTTTCTGAATATTTTTACGTGATTAAGGCTCATTAAACACCAATTGCAGTGCTCGTAAATTCTGAATGATTTATAGTTGCTGTCTTATCCTAAATGAGGTAAAAATACAGCACCTATGGAGCTTATTAGTTTAATCAGTATTGAACAAGTCTAAGAGATTTGTAACGTTCTTTCCGCACTAAGATTGCAATTGAAATACTTTCAAGGATAAAAACAACCGCTTAGACGAATTCAAATGCACTGGATGTGATTTCCTTTACAAGTTGGTAATGAATGCAGTCGTTTCTTAGTACGTTCAGCAAGACAATCCTGTCTCGTCTCTACGATGGGCCCATAATCAGGCCTCTATTGATCATAACTCGTGTGATGACGTTGTTGAGGGCAAATTATTAATCTAGCGAGTTTATCTTGATGATGAGTTCTAAATCGAGCCGCCTCACTTCCAGCTTATTTTATGCAAAGGTGCTTAGAGTCGAGCCCAGGACTGTCAGTTGATAAGCAAAGTTATGATTAGGGCAGGGCTGGGCATAATATCCTCGACTGCAAGTTTAATAGGGGCACAGAAAAATACTCCAGAATGTTGGATTCCAAGCAAATTAAATGAAAGAAAATTCTTTGCTTACTTAAATTAAACTTATTACGAGTCGCAGCGCCAGTTAGCTGGATTCTTCGACACGGTATTTCTGCCTTCAAGTTTCATAGTTTTTTTTTTCAAACTACTTAACTGTGCGCAAAAGCTCAAATGGGAAATGGAATGCAAACAGCTGTTCGGTCTTGTTATGCAGCCTAAATTTTAATTTTTTTCAATGTTTTAAAATTCTCCAATTGATGGTAATGTTATTCGACACGAAAGGTATTAAAGTAATCAACGTTTCCATCAGTAATAATGCTGCCGAATTTCTCATCTGGCATTTTATTTCATGAAAAATCTGGACTTAACTAAAGTTCATCGTAAGGTAATTTCAAGAATTTCGAGCTGTGGTCGGGCTAAGATTGCAAGATTCGTCTGGTGCTCCTTTATTCGCTATAATCGCGAAAATCTCCCAGGTTCCTTCGAGCCTCCATTAGAACTTGGGGAGTAAATACCGCAGAGTTAGTTTTGCCTGAGGAAACTTGGGCCAGCGGTCACTTTCTACGACCACACTACTCCTGACGTAGAAAAAACGAAAGCCGTGTGCCACTCGTGAGTTTTATGAAAAATTTTGCAAATGGTGGTCGACTTAGACTCTTGCCTTCGGAAAAGTAATGTAGAATAAGGGCTTGACAGAGATGATTGGCACTGTGAACAAGACTTCGAAGTCATATAATTTCATAACCAGTTCCTCTTTCTTAATGCTGTAGCTAAAAAGGTGATTGCTGAAATTTGAAAATGAACAGTTCATGGTTTAATTTATCTCGCTAAATGCTACGTTATTGCAATTTTCAACCTTTGCAGAAATTACTCGTGCTGCAAGTAGTGAAAATGATACCGATTGAAAACTGTAGTTATAAATCGTTAGGCTATTAAAAAGTTGGTATTTCATATTCCTAAGTCTGCTTTCATGTTGCAAAAAACTTCGCCATCTTTAATCATGCGAGTCAAGTTAAATTCTGCTTCTCCCACATTAGGATGGTTAAAATCAAATCTCTCACAGACCAACAATCTTTCACAGTAGCATTTAGTTCCAGCCGTAAACCATGTGAAAAATGTTCAGCCAATTATACGATGGTGAATGTTAATTTCTTCGATCAGTTCTCATTTTACTCTAAATTTCAGAGTGTTTTTCGGTTTTTAAAATGTGAGTAAGGTTTGTGAATATGCTTGATGGATAATCTATCATAATAGTTCTCGTTTACTGCATGTCACATACTTAATTCGCTTGCTCCGCTGTGCTCCTCCCTCGCACAAGCTCTAACTGTCTCTCGAGAGTGTGAGTTCTGTCCTTCACATAACCCGCTGCTGCTTATCATCGACAGGACTTTTATTGTCATCATTAATGCCTAACTTTTGGATAAATTTTCCTCAGTACGGAAAAATTCAACTTTGAACAGCTAACAATCTCCCAGGGACCGGTTCTTCCTAGGAAAAATAAACTTAAGCGCATATAACAATGAAAATTTGAAGTTAGAGGGGATAAAGAAAAATTGCCTGTCAAAGGGAGCGGAGGGAGGGTACAGTAGGCCACCCGCCAGCGTCGTGGGATTGAGCGTCGCATAGGAAAGAAGTTTGACCGTAGACCGCGGCATAAAAATTTCATCAGGCCAAAATGGGGCCACCAGACATGCAAAATGTTCAAGCATGTCGAGGCTGTTGGCAACGGAACCCTCACATGCATGGTGGTCACATTTAAGAAATTGGAAAATGAATCCGACAAAAAACGTAATTTAGAAGTGAGTAAATGCCCCTTTTTTCAGTTCAACAAAAAATTTTACTTTCTCAGGAATATTAACGAAAGTTATAACAGGTTAATACACTTTAAAACTAACAATCCGGTTAATCTCTAGAATTATGAAAGTTACAACCGTTGTTAGTAGTTTGGGCAGAGGAAACACAATCCCCTGTGAAGTTATTCGGTTTCAAAGTATCTACTCTGAAAACTCTTGCCTGATTTAGATGTAAGCCGAAGAATTTATTTAGTCTTCAGTCTTATTAGGATTTCCAAATTTTAATCTTATTAGTATTTCCACTTTTTAATCTTACTGGGATTTCTACTTCTTAATCTTACTTAGATGATCAGTTTTCAATCCAACTAGGGTTTACTTGCTAGTCTTACTATTATTTATACCATAGTTAGACTGAGGCTTAAGAATTATTCGGTTTGTGTATGATTGATGCCGTTATTTTGTTCCTGGCAATGAGTGGTATTTTGTGTCTCCTTTTATTGTAAAATAAAAAATGCCCATTATCCCTACGAAATATTTCTTTTATATTCTACTTGTATGATATTTATCACTGGCATATTTTTATCACTGGGGTTGTTATAGTTATTTCTGATGTTGAAGAAAGGTAGATTTGATAACTTATTAACCTGACCGTAAAAACAACGTTCGGGTATAACATTTGCTCTTTCCATTTTGCTTCGTTCAAGAGAACGTGAAATTATTGTTTTAACCCAAGAGCAAGAACAACAGTTAAATTTAGTTACGTTGTGTTATTGCAACTAAGGAAAGTTTTTGATGAGGTCTGTAGAGAAGTCGACTATCTGTGGTCTGACGAGCAGGTGCCGCGACAGCAGTCCGTGCTGAGTCAGGTAGCGCTCCTGCCGTACGCGCTCGTGACAGCAGCGCCCATAAAGCTCCCTCTACGACGCTAAAAATTACAGACTTCCACTTTCTGAGGTCGCCGCATTTTTTTAAGTTTTTGGTTTATTGGAGAGAAAACGGAGCATTCGTGGTACGAGCTGTAGCGCGTCGTCCAGAGCAGTGCAGAAGCTAGAAATTTATGAACCGGTGAGCAAATTGTCTCTCGATGTTATTTTCTCCGGCACAACTGAAATGACTCGTGAGGTACGAGTTTCTGCTGCATTTTCTTCAATGTGAACGTAAATTATAGTCTTCTAAAACATGACCAGTCGAAAGTAGCAGCAGCAGCAGCTTCACCTCAAGTTAGTTGTGTATTTTGGTGTTGATGTTCTGCTCGGCTACGGACTTCGCAGGTCATCAGTACAAGCACACAAAAGATATTACAACACATTTCCGTTCTTTTAGGGACGAAACTCTGTAGAGGCATGGCAATGGACTTAATCTCTTCTCTTTTGTATTCTTATTTAAATGTGAGATAATTTGTCGTGAATTGCCGTCTGGGCTTGAACGGCATTTCTTCTCTCGATTCCAAAATACATTAGCATAACACGAAATAAACGAAAAGAATATATCGTGTTTGAGACTATTCTGAGTATTAATGAAGACTCTTTTTCTTGTGCAGACGGCAAGTACCACGTGACGCGAAGCGGTGTGCTGCGCGTGCTGAGCGTGACTGCTGCTGACTCCCGTGCTGCCTTCCGCTGCCGTACCCTCAGCACCCTGACTACTGCAGCTCAGCTCTCCGCTGCAGCACGCATCGTGCTGTCAGGTACGCATCGTGCTGTCAGGTACGCATCGTGCTGTCAGGTACGCATCGTGCTGTCAAGTACNGAGGTGCAGAGGGTTGTGGTTGTGATGTTGGTCAAAGCGTGCAGGTGGTGGCTGCAACATTTTCTTTGACTTGTCCTGCCCTGCCACTTTCCGTCTACTCGCTTTCTTGTGGGTGACGGTTGTCTGACGGCGTGGAAATTGGACAAAAATCCAAGAATTGGCCGCTCGGCTCATTCTTCTCGGCATGTTCTATTCTACTCCAAGCTCAACACGCTGAGTGCTGAAGCGCTCATCATGCTGTCAGGTACGTGATTCCAAACAGCACAGCACCACTTCTACTCAGCTCGCACTAAGCTGGATTGTGAACAGCTCCCCCGCAAAGAGCGGCGGCAACTACTTAGAACGTGCATCATATAGCACAGAAATTATTTTTTTGTATTATAAGAGACAAATAGAGCGCCCTATGAGGAGCAAGTAAGATAAAGTGGTTGTTTACTGGAACTGATCTAGCTTTCAATGCGGTGGACGATTGTTCTTCAAAGTATATCCAGTTGTCCTAAAACGAATGCTGGTGAGCTTATTTCTCCGCTGACCTGAAAAACAGCAACCTATGCGCGTACGATCTTAATTTCGTACATAAATCTCTTCTAATACCTCGGCCTCGATGTTTTTTTTTAAATTCTCGTTAGGAAAGAATGAAAATTTACCCTCGTTTTGTAGCATGCCATTCCACAAGAAACCAGCGGGAAACTTACGAGATAACACGCCAAAAGTTAGCGGCAAAGTCTGCTTTGGCACATTAGATGGTGAGAAGTTGGTCCTCGACTCTAAAGCCATGCAGATAAGGCTTTAGTTGTTTTTTGGGCGGTCAAAGTTGGTGTAATAGCGGTGTTGGCGCGGCTTACCGTGGTATTTGCGCGGTTGTTCCCACTTTCCATAATTTGCTTTTATACGCCTGTGCCGTCGACTTTGTCCCCACGCCTCTCTCGGCAGCCGTCGAGCGTCGATACTCGAGTTGGTGACGGTGCGTTGACGCATCTAGCGCCGTGCCGACCGTGGCAGCCCCGCACCCTAAATTACACCGCTCCAAACACGCGCGTCCGAAGGAAAAAATTAGGTATTTTGCAAATTGCGTTTCTAGCGAACCTTGGTAGAAGGTTGGAAATTATGAATCTCAAAATAGCCGTTAGATGTTGCGATTTTTATTAGTATAATTAATTGTGTATTGGCAAATTCAAATTTTTTCGCCCTTGTTCCAAACGTTGTGCTGGGAATGGCTTTGCAATATGGAAACGTGCCAGGAATACTTAATCAGGAATGAGAGAATTACTGCGTTGAAATTATTAAAATAATGGTTCTTTTTCCAGTTTGCATTACCGACGCACCGAACTGTGTACAATAAATAAGAATGTTGTAAGTTAACTGTTGTTTTGCCTTATTCGTTAAATTCTCATGCGTCTGTTGATTTAGCTCCGTGCGTATTGTTTTTACGTCAACCTACGAAGGTTTCCTCAAGCTTGCAATTATGACCTTTGGATTATTGTACATTGCTGAGCTTTGAATTCGTAAACTCGAAACGAAACATGAACTACGAAACTGTACAAACAAATTTTTGTATTAAAAAAAGTTGAACACATTTTTTCGGGAGAAGTGTTCTATGTCGCATCTAGAGTTCTTATGCCATTGTAAAATGTGCATTTTTTGTAACAATTACATATTCATGCGACGACCCTTTTTTCTGTACTAAAATTTGCGCGCCTTTCTCACAAAGCGTCATTCGAAACGCACGTGCCAAGACATAAAGCTCGATTCCCGCCATCGAAATACAATTTTTCCTCATCCTTTTGCTTCACTGACGGGGAATTTCTATACTCGCCGATTTCAAGAAGTAAGAAAATCATTCCAGTAGATTTTTAATGCATAAATGATATCTGTGGGTTGTGTCTTTTACATTGATTGCGACGGTAAAATGAAATTTTGGAAAATTCGTCTCATTTAGCAATGAATATTTATGAACGGAGTAATCTCAACTCGAATTAAAAAAACTCTCTGTAGATGATAAAATAACTATCTTTCTTTCTTTGATATGATTTTTTATTGTTATTCGCAATGTTATCGTCTATTTTTGGTATGTCTTTCTTATCAGATACATTAATTTTTTCCGAATTAAATTTTCATTCGTCTGTTGATCGAATGCTGGAAATAATAATTTTAATATTGTAGCTTGATTAATACGAAAAAGTTTTTCTCCTTTTCATTTAGCTTTTGTACTTGGGGCCTAAAGATTTGCGAGGCCATCAATTGTAATGATAAAGTAATTATTTCTGTTTCCAGGTCTTATGAAATCTATTCACGCATGAACAACGTGTTTCCGATCGCTTGTCATTGAATTCAGTTAAATGCAAGAAATTTAATTTAGCTCACCAATCACAGGCGCAGAGTCGGTAATTGCAGGAACGGTGTCTCATCAAAGCACCGCCGTCGCTGCCTTTGTTCGCTGTTCGACGGCAATATTCTGCTTTGTGACAGTTGTCTTCATCTTTCCACGGTGATGTCAAGTCTAGGCAGCTCCTATTGTAGCTTCTTTATTATGATGCAGGGCTTCTGCCTGCATCTTGGCACTAATATGTCGAGCTTAGGCGCCGCGCTTTGTGGCAGCTTCTTGATTATGACGCACTACTTCTGCCATCTTCTCAACACGATGCTGTCGAGTTTCGGTGATTGATGTTGTAACTCTTCGTATTTCATAACGAAAAGTAGCGTTTGGCGGTCGTTTAGAAGCAAAGTTTCTGTGTTTACCTCGAAATGATTAGGTCGAGTTAGGCGTCTTGAGTTCCAGCCATTGATCCGACGCCAGCAGTGCTTCTACCTTCATCTGAACAGGATGTTGTCGAGCATCTTTGCTATATTTTTGCAAGTGTTCATCATATAGCGGCTACGTGTTCCTGTCTTCATCTCAACACGATGAAGAGCTTAGGTGCTTGATGTTCTGTTATTGACAGGAAAGTACTTCTGCCTTCATCTTTTCACTGAGTCGTTTTTTCTTCTATTGAAGTTTTTCCAGTTTGAGGTTCTTTGTGTTCTTGTGTTCCTCGCTTACTGAACACTCGAGTTGACCCTCGTGTTGCAGCGCTACCACGTGAGAACAAAAAAAGTTGACTTCCGACACAACGAGCTAATATGATACGGTTTGCATGCCCTTACTATGGATTACAAACGAGAAAGTTTATTTAGGTTTCATCGAAGGTAAAAGTTTGAAGTAGAGGTTAATAAAAAAATGACATTTTTTGTTCTGTAAATTTTTACCGGTATTTTGTTCAAAATGACAATCATTTTTAAAAATTAAGTTCTTTATGCAAGCGAATCATATATTTACGAGTCTTATTGATGTGATTTTCTCAGAAATGGACTTCCGGCCTGGAGCTATTAGTATTCCTTAATTAGTAGTCCCTAATTAATAGTCAATATAATCCGCTAACCGACCTGAATGGACTCCCTGAAATGGACTTCTGGCCTGGATCTATTAATAGTCCTTAATTAATAATAATCCGCTTGCCAGCCTAAGAGTTCGTTGCCCCCTGGTGAAATGTAAATACAATTTAAACAAATTTTTTACAGGTAACAGGTTTCTTATTAACAATTATAAATGTAACTACAGGCTGTTTGCAAATGCCTAGTGGCTACGTCTTGAAGCAGAACATTTCATTTCTATTACCGAATATGCTTCGTACTTCTTTGAGATTTGAACAAGTAAGAATTTTACTCCTCATGACGAGTACAATTTGAAATTTTACTTATAAACAGTTCTCAAGAATTTGTAACATCGTTTGGAATAACTCTGAAAATTTATAGTCGAAAAAAGAGTCCTGATATAATCAGAATTTAACACTCTTCAATAGTTTAAAATATAAAATCTGATAATGGAAACGTTTTAATCTGCAACTCGTTTTATTCTGAGGATTTTCATTCTCTTTGCTCATTTTCGTTCGATATTTCATGTTGAATTTCGAGTTTCACCTGAATACGTACGCCCCCTAATTTTGTTTGAAAACTATTTCCAAAACATTAGTAAGCTGCTGAAAAATTTCGACCGGTATTATTTTCAAGCAACTTTGCAATGATCCTGAAAGATATATCCGTTAAGAGTATGGTGCCCAAGAATTTATTTATAGTACTGCAAAAATTATTTATTTCACTGTAAATTATTTTAGAGAAATGAGCTGTTAAATTTTACTTCTCTCCTAAAAGAGCTCATTTCACGTGCTGCGTTAGCTCGAATCGAAGGTCAAAGCCCCAATTAATATTTTACTTGCAATTAGCAAATTATTTCATATATTGATCACGCAATATCGAAAAAATAAACAGCTGATTATTCACTGTAAATGTTCTTACAAAATAATTCAGATTTTACCAACCTAAGAATTCATAGTGATGGTCAATTTCTCAGTGTGTGTTTGCAAGCTTATTTTTCGAATCTGATTCAATATTTTAGTCCTTAGATTGCAAAAGTTCACATCAATACGCTATTACTCACGTTATCGTCCATATCGTTTTATTAGAATTTTAGAACAGCTTCCTTCCAAAATGGTATAAATTTAGAAAAGGACGTCTCAGTCTGCCTGTTCCTCATTATTTAACTACCACCTTTCCCATTGTTGACTTTGGTTTGAGTATTGAGTAGAAATTTCCCAACAGAACGCTCTGAACATTCTCTTAATATTTATTTAAAATAATTTTATTATTTCTGTGTCATTCTTCAGATATCATTTTATTCCCGTTAGTTCAATTGTACTCACCTTTCCAATGCGCAAATATATTTCTTTTGCGTGTTATTCTTTGAAAAAAATTCTGATATTTTGAACTTTTCAACGCGAAGGAGTCTTTCTCTTCTCATCCGCATATGATCTCGGTCGAGAGGGAGACGCGGTTTTGTGGCACCAGACGCAGGCTCGCGCCACTTTAGCGCTGCTGATGCCTCCAAGTGGGAGTAATTGGAGGTTTGCTTTGATCCATGAGTGCCTCCGGATCTTCCTTAAGTGAGATCGCTCGGAGACCAATTTGTCGGATCAAGCCAGCAAAATGATGTCACGTAGGCAACGGAGAGCCACACTGTCGGGACGCCGAACATGTCGCTCCCCCTGGTCTGTACTCAGGCCTGAGATCACCTCCTCTCTCTCTCGAGTATTTTTATGATGCGAATGCGGCAGTGCTCGGCGAGCAGGTGCAGAGTGCTTTTCTTCCGCTGTCACAGGCTTGAAAGCTGAATGGCCACAGAGACTGAATAAATATTCATTTTTCTGTTCAAACTGTGTTCTGCGAAACCATATTACACGGTGAAGAGCAGTAGAGCAACACAGTAGGAATCTTAGTGTTTTCAATGCTCGTATTATCCAACCGTATGTTCGTTGTCTTGATAAAGAAACCGAATTTTGGTTGTGGCCAAACAATTAAATTTAAAGTTTCTGAGTGAACTTTTTTACAAGCATTTCATTTTGCTGAAACCTTCAATAACTCTTCAATATGTTCTTGTTTTCCGTATCTTCAATCGCAGGTTTGAAACTTATTTCTTTCAGGAAGTCGGTTTGCTCGGGACCCTCAAAATCGCTTATTTTCATCTCTCGAACCCGCGAGCAGATTTCTCTGGCTAAGGCTGTGCAGTAATCGCTGAGATACCCAAGAAATTATCTCGATGGCTTAACTTTGCCATGGAGTTTAATTGGTTACTGCTGTTTGATCTCCCAGACTTGGGCCGAACTTAACCGCTCTTCGAATGAAGGCTCTTAAAACTTATGAACGGAAGCTTTTTGACGGCTGCTCAGTTAATGTTGCCTCAAAATTTTTACTTCTACTGAAGCTAATTTTGCTTCTGGACTTCCTATGAAGACGAACTTGGAGAGAAGAGGCTTAAGGCTTCAGACGAGAAGGTCAATTTTCCAGAGAGGGATCGGCGCGTGTTTCCTCAGAGGCTCGCACGACTTACGCGGCATAAAGATTGTTTTTGTTTCAAAATACAGTAGAAAGTCTGTGATATTTTTCGTAAATGAGCTTGAACGAATTTTCTTGCTTTGGGCTCTTTGAAATATTTTTCTGAGACTATTTTTTAGCATTATCAATAAAGGATTTGTGCAAGGGATGTACGGAAAAAGATTTCTTTGAAAACTTCATTTTTCGTTGATTTTTTGAGTATGCATAGATTGATACGTGGAATAAATAGAGAAGAATTACTTATTGAAATAAACGTACATAGGGTGACGGTTAGTGAGGGGCAAGGATTGGGCAATGGATTAAGATGAAGAAGCCGGTACTTCGAAGGATCTTACGGAGATTCAAAGAGCTTTGTGAGATAGGTAGACGAGAGGCTCCCGAGCGTGTCTCATGAGAGTCCCGTGACGTAGGCTGTCCTCGTCAGAGCGCTGCGGGCCATTGGTGCTGTCCACAGTCGCCCCTCACTGCCCGGTACGTCGAACACTCGAGTCTCATGTGGGTTTACTCGTGTTACGGAAGCCTAATGTTTCTTTTCCATTTTTTTCTATCGTGGAGGAGACAAGTGCAGTTCTAGCATCTAGCGACTCTTGATCGACTAGTAAATCCCGTTAGTTTCGCGAAAGTTCTGCTGTATTTGTCGTCATGAGAGTCGCCTGGAGACAGAGGCTTCCTCTGAAATACAAGACAGATAAGGAGACTTGTGATTACAACTTATCATCGATTTAATTTTTAAATTTGACAAGTATTTTAACTTTGTCTTTTCACTTTTAGAGCAGTAACTGACTGATAAGCAGTAACTGACTGAAGCAGAATTCCGTTACTTCATACATGCTTCACATTTTATTTTCTTTCAGCGCAAGACAATCCTAATTTTGTGTCAGTGTTATTTCTGAACCATTCGCGTCCTTCATGGAGTTTAAATATCTAAATATCGGTGTACAAATGTAAATGTTGTTTGCAATAATTAATTTTCCACTTCACTTCTGGGATGCATATTTTTAAAATCAAATCATTCCAAACTGTGGACTCCTCGTTATAGTGAAAGCAGTGCATCGTAAGTGTATTTCTCTGATATATTCTAATTTTATGACCAAAATTCCATTAGTCTTCTCAGACAGATGTACTTTAATTTCGTATGCTGAGCATACCTCTACCACTGTGTTTCCGAGTAATTCTTCAAACTCTAAAGCTTTTACGCGTGATAATTTGATTACCTCCTGCTGGCCTTTCCTAATTGGTGTAACGGAATGCGCTCTGATGTAATTAGTTCTTCTTCATGTTGCTGCGCTTTCTTGCTCTAATTAAGGTCATTGCATTAATTATTGTGATTCATTCTATTTCCGCACTTTTTTAGAATTATGAAGGTATTTGAATTTATGCGTCTCAGTTAAGCTGAGACGCTATTGGCTGCACCTTTTGGCTGCACCTTTTGGCTGCACCTTTTGGCTGNCTGTCCCTTTTGGCTGCCCCTTTTGGCTGTCCCTTTTGGCTGTCCCTTTTGGCTGTCCCTTTTGGCTGTCCCTTTTTGCTTCAAAAAATATTCCTGCCAAAATAGAGGACAATATTCGCTGAGGGCTCTGCAAAAATACAGCACAAAAGGAAGCTAATTAAATTTCCGTCGTGAAATGTTCTCGCACGGAATTGTGCTGCGCTTGACCGATTTCGCAGGTGCCTGTTGCTCCATCTTTATTGATGGTCGGACGAAGTAAGAATTTCGAAAATTTTCCGACTCTGAGATTCTAAGGAAGCAAGCATTGTGACCACGGTAACAATGGGGCCATGTATGCTGTGCCGTTCACTAAATGCCGTGCCGACCGTGTCGGGCCCTGGCGACGCTTCCCCGGACAGATCGACGGAGATGGAGTTGCTCGGGAGCATGAAAGCAACGAGGGCTTACCGATGCTCAGGCTGGAGCCTACGTGAAGAAGAGATCTCAAGGGCGATGGAGCTGGGAAACCTCTGGCTCTGCCTAATCTCGCCTCTCTTGAAAGGATTACTCAATGTACGTGAAAGAAAATATCTGATTTCATTATTGTTTACTACGCTATACGTTTATATATGACATTATTTGACCTAGTTTAATATTCATGGATGTATTTTTCGGATTATTATTTCTGAAAATGACCTTGAAACCTATCGTGAAGAAGTAGGATTGAGAGCAACAATATTACGATGTGAGTAAAATTTGGTGTCTGAATTATTTAAATCGCTCCCTGGGAAATGTTTAAATACGCTCCATTTAAAGCACGATGGAAAGGGACGATCAAATACCTTCTCTTGTATGTGAAATGAGTTTTCTAGAATAAGAAAAGTTATTTTCCTAAGCAGCTTAACGAGCTTGAACGTGAAATTACCAAATTTCATTGTTCAGACTACTCTTGTTGTTCTAGAATGAGATCCTAACAAGTTTTATTTCTCCAGCCGAATGATGTAGCCCGGCCATAATAACTCATTTTCCTGTTGAATAAAATAAGCCAGAACACACAGTAAAAGTCGAGGCGTAGTAGAAGCAAGCTGTTCCTTCAACTTTCAGCTTTACAACCCCTCTGAATTTCAACATTATGTGCTTCTCTGGTGAGCAAAACTACAAAGCTCTCTGATTACCGCTCAATGTACTGTCCTCAGCAGGAGTGCTCCCAGCAAGTAGAGAATATGCATCTCGAATAAAAAAGAATATTGTGACAAGAACGACTCCGAGGGGTCTATTTTTGGGCTACTCCCCAAGTCCTATGTCATCAGACTACGGAATTAATGTTTCATGCTTACATTACATCTCATGTCACAACAATTGATATTATTTTAAATGTTGATGTTAGCATTGTATTGGCTCTAATAAAGATCGTATGTATTGCACGAGTTATCAGTGCTCCAATGAACTTTATTTTTTTTTGTGTGTGTGGCTATCCAAAACGGTAACTTAAATATCTCGAGTCGTAAGGTATTGAAAAGCTTTCTGCCCTCGAACTCTGTGTATTTGGCTCTAGGTTTCATGCCATCAAGTCTGCTTGCCGCTTTTGAGAGGCTTATAGAACTCCCCTCCGTGATGCTTTGGATGCTGCGAAAATGTCCTGCTGTGTCCGTCGTCGTGTGGTCATATGAGGGCGTGTTCTTTTTGAGCTTCTCTCCATTTTTCCCGACTACAATTTTAAAAGGGAAGGGATTAGTATTATTTTCATATTGTACCTGCTGTAGATTTTATTCACTCCTCCCGTACGACAGCTAAGAAATGCATTGCATTTCAGGGGATCACTCAAGATTCACGCAAATTTCATACAAATTGCATGGATTTGTTTTTGATCTTCTGATTCGTTGGGTATACTGAATGCTGAAGCTTTTATAATTTTCAAGTGGCAATTTAAGAAAAGCGTGTGTGAAGTCTTACTTGATTCGTAAAGCGTACCTAACTGAATTGTTTACGCATCACGAAGCGCACGTTTAAAAATAGTTACACCCGAGATTATGGTAATTCCTCTGAGGCTGTAATAAACTCTTTAATTGTGCAACCAAATCGTGCAATGATTATTCAGTGACTAATGGCTATCGCAGTGCAGAAATTCGAGCTGAAACTTCATCCGCATCTTTTACAGTATAGCGTATTTTATTTATTTGCTTTGTGCTCACTAGTTTTCTGTCCATGGCTTGGTGCACTTCAGGTATATTAGTAAAAACTGTTCATCGGCTTACCGTAAATCATTTACTTTACTTTCGCCTCACTCGTGAGATAGTGTTAGCATGTGAGCATCCATCGTTTTTGTTTCAATTCAAGCTTATTATTCAGGTCCGTTGGGAGATATTATTAAATTTAAGATGCATCCCGTATTAATTTAAGACTGCTTTTCACACCAAGCTCACTGCTCTAACCATTCGGGAATTTGACGATTATTTTTCAATCATTAACTTTGATTTATGTGGAAACTGTATCGTCCTCTTTCTCATGACTTTGAGAAGTTAGGCTCACATCTATTCCATTTAATTTGTATGCTCCCGTGCTTCTGCGCTGCGCCATGTTTACCAATCACGTCTTTTTGAGCCTGCCGCGTCAGAGAAGATTAAAACATGTTGAAGAACTCGAAATAAACTTTACTGCAGTGCTAATCTCTAACAAGGGATGTTAAACTCGCAAAGAGGAAGAAAAATATGGCTCAAATTAAGGACAGAATTGCTGAAGAAATTTTCTGCAGTTTCTGTGCTCTGGTGGAACAGTCCTGAGGCGTTATTGAGGGACATACAACAGTATGCTCTCTAGTTGTTCGCAATAACTAAGACGAGCCTCTAAAATACAAATGAACTGCCAAGACTCAATTCACAATTTAGCAATTTTAAAAAAGAAATTCCTTGAAGATGATGTGTGAGAAGCCAAGCGTGTTCTAGCTCGGAAGCGTTCACCTGGCAGAGGCCCATCGGAGGGATGAACTGATTTTGAACTCGAAAAACAGCCGTTATTGAATTTGAAATTTTCTTCTTATGAGTGAAAAGGCTTAAGTTCAACACAGATTATTTTAAATTCGAAACTTTCAGCTTGTTGACTCCATGCTGGCACTTTGCACGCTAGCTCATTCGCTAATGTACCGTGAAAGTTAGCTTCGTGGCTCCATGTGGCTATTCCACATAGCGTACTGCCACTTGCAATACGTGCCCATCCAGTGACAGCAAACTTGTTAATTGTGTCTGCGAGTTTGACTCCCCTGCCGCCCTGCATCTATTCGTGTTTGCCGAAAGTGGTGACCACGATGTGCGCACCAACAGCAGCATGCGATGAGGTTTGGGCTCATAACTCTGTGCCATATAGATGCACCATGGACTGAGTGTTGAAAAATACTTGAAAAATATAAGAAAATGCATTGAAAACTGCTGAGATCGTGATTTAATTTGTTTCAGTATATCACGTTGCGATCTATTCGGGCCGTAAAAAATATTTCCGCGAAATTTGTCCTTAGATACGTCGTCGGTGCTGACGTCATTACGAGACGATCAAGTAAATAACGCACCGCCGCTCTGTGCCTGTCTTTGTCTGATTCAAACGTGTTCATTTTTCGCTTGTGAACTTACAAATATAAGCTGTCTGTATTTTCTGTAGCGAGTCCACCTATTTGAAGCCTGATACGACCTTTGATATATAACGAATTCCAAAGTTGTTCGGCAATTTTGAACTGCGACGTCTCCCGCGCAGCAGTGAAGCAAACCGCTTGACTGTGAAGTATCTCTCACAGGTGTAAAACTAGTCGGTCAACTGTCTAAGGCCTCATACAGTTGCCTCGTACATTTTTTGTGTTTTTGCATTTGTTTGACAGTTATTCTGGGCTTTGTACACTTGGTTGAAACGTCGTACAGTCGTTTAGTCCGTCGTAAACTGTCCTATGTCTCGTACAACTTAGAATTTCCAAGTGTCTCGCATGACCGTCTAGTACCTGACCCAGGTGACTCGTGCCTCGGGCCGTTGATGGGTTGGTTACTGCACGCACATCTCCCTTTGATGGAACCAGTCCTCAAAGGCTGTCGTGAGCAGCTTGTCTGATCTGGACACTGGGACAACGGTATTGTCTGGCACCTGGTCTGCCTCCAGCCGTAACAAGCTTGTCAATCGCAGCCGCACTTCCTCGCTGCGCCACACGACGTCGACTAGCGTTAGCACCATGGGGTCATGATGGGGCTTTTTGGACCGCGCGTTTTGACTATTCGTTGTTGATCAACGCACTGGTCATGCGAATGACGTCCCTGTTTACATGCTGCTCATATATTTATTTATTTGCTAAATTATAAAGTTTGTAGACAACTTTCTTTGTGAGTCCCAAACCGTTTTAGTGATTTACCTTGGTTTGAATGCCAGGGCAACAGAATTTTTATTTTCTGAGAAAGATAGGTTCTCAATAGTATTTAGCATGCAATGAACAGCTTTAGTTTCTACACATATGAGAGCTTATGTGATTTTTCAATCTATTACATGACTATGTGGTGTTCTGATGCAGTGCCTGTACCTCGTTTTCACAGTATGCACGGTGTTTCCGAATTCTTTGAACAAATTTTGATATAAGGTATGCTTCAGTGAAATACATTGACTTTAAGGAGACATATTTAAAAATGCTTAGCTAAAAGCTACAGAGACTTGGAAGTGAGACCGTGTCGGTTGTAAAAAAGTCAAAGTCAGAACAAGTTTATTACTATGAAAGAACAACACAGAGTTCAAAAGTTGGATAGGTATACACAGTAGATGTTCGAAATTCCGTTGCATGCGTGGAAGCGCCGGTGCAGTGATAACCAAATTTGCGCGGAAACCCCAAGAATTTCAGTAATCCTTGCAAAGAGGTCAATAGTCCTACCGATGAGATCTTCTTCACCTGGAACTGGGGTTCCGTTCACCAAACTCTTCAAGTGTCCCCAGAAGTAGAACTCTTGAGGCGTCAGGTCAATTAAATGAATAATTTAATGACAAATTGGAATGTTAGCGTTTTTGAAACCCCTTGTATGTAAAGCACCCTGAGTTGAATATTAATACTTGAACGAAACTGGTCAGCGGACTTGTCTCTGTAGTCATGTTTTATTGTTTGCGCTTCTTACTCATTTAGATTAATCTTCTCAAATCTTTGTAGCCGTAGAATAACTAATTCAACGTCAACAATCAGTGTATTTTTGGTCTAGCTTCAACTTGCGGTCTGTTAGCTTAACAGAAGGCTGGGGCTTTATAAATAAAACCCCTCAGGCAGCATAGATAGACCGTAGGCAATAGGGTGAGGTTAGTTAGGTTTGTCTATCTTATGCTATAGGGACTAGCGCCCCCAGGGAGCACGGTTAAGTTACCTCAGATATAAATAGGCCTTCGGGACTTCTATTTTTCATGCCCCCTTGGATTCTTTCCACTTTCATGCCTTCTCTACCGATTATTCTTTATTATTTCTTCCTCTTCCTTTTTAATTTGCTGTTTCTATTCGCAGGGTCCTTGTGGGGGAACACACCTTGTGCGTAGATTCCCCGTTCTCCTAAGTCCATACTTGATGGACCCTCCTCTTTCGAGGAGAGATAGTCCGAGTCACTGAAGCGCTGCTCTCACTATTACTACTCGCAAATAAATTATTTTTTAACGCTTTACTAATGCTTCGAACAGAGAGAGACACACTCATTTTATCTTTTACGGAACTGATTTTTTGTGCGTTTGCAACTTCGGATTGTTTGTTTCCTTGGAGACATTGTTTGCGGTTCATTCGTGAACCGAAATAACATTGTTTTATGTCTGTGAGGTCGCTCATCTTCGGTGCCAGGAAGGTCTCAACGTGAAGCACGTGCTGACCCTGTGAGGACCGCTCTAAATTCTGTCGGACGTTAGAAATAACAAGTGCGTCGCAAACCCTTACAGTTTCGTTTAAAACTAGGATGAATATGCACATAAGAGCACAAAATATGAAAGACTGTTTAGGAAATACTTCGTTCTGTCACAAAATAAGTTCGTCCTCGTGCGGTTCACGATATCATATTTTCCCTTGCGAACGTCCTGGAAGATATGGTATTGTATTCTTCCTTTGAACAAGACATGAAGTTAAAGGAATTTATTTCGCTAGGCAAACTGCACCGGGCTATTTCCAATGTGGCATGTTGTCCGTGTTTTCTTATGTATTATTTGAGTTGTGGATAAAAGAAGCTGTTGTCTACAAAGAGAAGTTTACAGCTTGACCGATGAGATTAACAAACGTGTCATGAGTGCACCACTGTATGCTCGGAAGCTTTGTTTCTATACATCCGTTCATCCGTCGCTGCTCCTACATGCGCGGTATTCAGCAACGCTGGCCAACTTAATGGATTTATTTCCAAGCCAGCGGTCGGTATATGTAGAGTGCTGCAAATTACCTGAATTGCTGAAGGGTTGCTAATTGAATTAAGTCAATTAAAAGGAAACTTTGATAATTTCTGTTTATCCTCAGCAGCCGTGGCAGGAACGCGGAGAAAATGCAGCAAATTAATGGTGCTTTCCCGTCCCATTTGCTGCCCGTCTTGTTCCCTTGTATTCAAAGGGAAATAGCAGCGCTCTATCCAGGCTCCTCTTGGAAGTTTATTTCTACGTGTGCCAGTCTGCAATGTCCAACCCATGAGTGCTGCATCCAGCACGATGTCAGAAATACGATACTGACTAGTCTTGTGCGTGATTTACTTTAGCACCGTTAAATTATAATGGAAGTTGCTTCAAATGTATAGAAAAATTCTAAATCAGACGGGGAAAATTCTGAATAATTTTTAGGTAATTAATCTTCTGTGCAAAGATGAGGCTCCAGCAAAGTGTTTGTACAAACATTTGGATGACGTTTCACATCGCTTCTCTAATAAATCTTGCATAATAGAATGAATTGGCAATATAAGATCCCTGAACCAAGTTTTGTTTAATAACTAATAGTATAATAGTGTGGCCCTTGTACACAGGCGTCATTGAAAGCATTCAGCACGACGCCTGGCATCATAGCAATTGAGACGAAATCGCGATTCATCTAACCACATGAAACTTCTCCACTCTACAGTCCAATGCGTGTGTGTGTGTGCTATTGATTAGAATTTTCGTCTGACCACAATTTTCCTCTGAATAATCGTACGTACCGGATTGTTTCCATTGTCGGTACACCCGCATAACAGAGCAGCATGAAATGCAAGAGAATTCCGCTACTTCCTTCAATGAGTGTCTCTTAGCTCGACCAAATGCGATAGTCTCTTTTTGCCATTGCGTGGCGTCTTGCCTTCATTCCATCGTTGTGGAGCAATTAAATTTCTGTCACAGCTTTGAAAACCGATTGATGTGCGTAATAAATAACTGAAGCTTGAAAAGTAAAAGTACGTGATCAATTTCTTGTTCTGGAAGCTAATGAAGGTTACGTTATTCACAATGCAACCAACCCAATTGTTTCGCCTCAGACATCTGTGAGGGACCTATTTGAACCATTCATTTTAGGCTCCGTTTACATCCGTGTTGATGCTTTTCAATGTTCCCACATTTGGGGCCGAACGTCGCAAGAAAGTTAATGAGGTTTCCCGTTGCTGCGCCTGCGAGAGGACCGACGCTCTCCACCAAACACTCGGTCTAACTGATCCGAAAGGCTGTCACGGGAGGGCCTTTATAAGCCGCTAATGCCAAGATCGCCCTAATGAAGGATCCTTCGTGATCCTGCCTGATCCCAATGATCTGTAATCTCCTTTGTAGCTGCAGCACATCCAGCTGCGCTTACTCTTCTCGCGGCTTGTTTCTCGACTGATGAAGTGTTAGGCTTGAGCTAACACATTATTAACATATGCCTGTGACGATATCATGACCTGTAAGCGACTTAATTTGTTTGTGAATATAGACTCTAATGGAACCTTCTCATTCTTAAACGAGCTTTCTATTATCGTTCCTGCAGAGTGAAAAACTGGAAATTTGAAGTTACTCAGTTTTAAGTAGCTGATAATTACTCGAAACGTTTACTTCATGGCTTGTTTCTAGCGCGGAGCAAATCCACAGGTTGGACCAACTCGTATTTGGTCTGTGGCGCCCCTCGCTCGTTCCCACCACGATTAGCGTGAGAGCAGACACGGAAATGCCTCGAGCAAGTGCTGCACTCGGAGACCTCTACGAATTATTTGGAAGTTGTGGACCGTTTCAAGTTCCAATTCAGTATCGAACGCATCAGAAATGCGTAACTTCTTCCTCTCGGAGTCAAATAGCTCTATCTCGTTCTCAAATTCAATATCTGAAAATATTTTCTCGAGGTTTTGAACAGAGATCATCCCATGGGTGTTTATCTGAATTACAATTTCGCAATTTTTTCCGAAGAAATCGATTTTGATACTAAATACTATCAGCGTGGGATGAAATTGAAGCTTTTACCAAAATAGTTCAGCTCTGGAGTATTGTTTCATTTTTTTATATTTCAGGTGTCGTACATCGTCAGTTTTACGTTCCAGCCAACGTTTAAAATAAAAGCAATTCAATATACCAACGGAGAAATATTTTCTAATGAAAAATCGTGAATAGGAAATGACGCTATGTAAAAAATATGTGAAAGAGTTAATTTTTGATTAACTTATTTTTATATGAGGTAATAAGTTTTGAAAGCATTTCATGTCGAGTTTCTCTTTATTATTAAATTTTACCGGAAACGGGATACAGACGCATGATCGGAGTCTTGCATATCAGGTGAGAATCTATTGACTACGTACGAACAACTATTATCATGGAGCCGTAGAAATTTTAGACCTCCCCATAAAATATTTTAAAGATCAAATCAATATGAAATGAAGTCTATTTTAGTTTGCGTAAGAAATTCGGTAATCCTAATTTTTATACCGTAAATATTATTTACTGTCTTTGAATTTAGATTAATTTTGTGTTGCTAGTAGTGACTACGGTGGCTTCATCGATTCAAGGTCCAGCAATTAGAATAGCCAGCCGACATTTGCGTTGGGAAATTTTGGTACCTGCCACAGTGGTTGGGAAATTTTGCTTCTGCTAGATTGAGTTGAGTAACAATAGTGAAGTTTCTCCACAGCGGTTCTAACGTGACGTGGCTTTACGGTGAGCCGCTCATGTTTTACCGCTGATTTCTACTGTTGTTCTCGTTTTATTTATGTCAAGTTTCAGTTCATTTACGAAATTTACTTCTGTCGTTGGAACGTAATTCTGAAATATGTTTTTCAAATGACGCATCGAACATTGTTTTTCCGAATTACTTTGCAGTGTATTTTGTAACATGAAGCGCTCTCCAACTGCGCACGTTTGTGATCGAGGTCACACTAACATATATCTTTTCTGCACACCTAATATATTTTCTCGAAGTTCATCTGCTTCTATCAAAAGGCAAAAAAAAACGATGTTTGCTGTAAGTTACAACGCAAAATGAATTCCGCCTCACTATGTTTTATAAGTTTCTATTGTCGTATTGTATCTCTAGACAAACCAGGAAAACTTTGCTGATTTCCCCATGGGGAGGTGGGATTTAATGGCGCTTGTACTTGCCCTAAACTTCATGCCGTGTTGTCGCCGTTTCTGTCTTCAGTTGTAGATTGTGTCCACTTTGCACTTCGTTTTGTCGAAGAAATAATTGGATGCCTCAGGTACAGCGCTACGTCACAAACGGTTTTATTTGCAGCCAAGTTATCGTCTGCAAGTCGACTCTCAAGCAATTGTTTCTGCATTTTATGAGATCAAATTCCTCCCTTCCACTCATACGTACATTTGTTATGCCATCTCATCCGGCTCCGTGCGTTCCTATGTCGCTTTTTGGATGTCGCTGCTGTCATGCCTTTTGAAACTGAACGGCGCTTCGTTGTTCTTTAGTAAATTGCTAATGAAACTTGGTAATGGAACGAGCGCTGTTCTCTGGACTTGAGCATTAGAAATAGGAAGCAAGATGTTAGCATTTTAAGGATTGCCGGTGTCGATTCGAAGGAAGTTTTCATAACTCGCGACATGATGGAGTCGCTGAACACGAGTTGGTCGTGTTACTCCGCCCTCGTACTAATGGCAAGCTCGTGTAGCTCGAATTTTCAGCTCTCGCTACAGGAAGCTTTTCCATTTTCCCTTATCAAGTGAGTGCTGGCGATTTCGAAAGGCTCTTGTTCGAAGATTTATTAATTGTTTTTCTTTATTTAAGTGGGGAAAAATGTATACTGAGCTGTTACGGCAAAGTTTTTGAAATTGTTTCGAATATTATTGCATTTTTTACTTTTTGCACTCAGCCAAGTGATTGTTCGCAACTGGGACATTGTCATACTGGTGCATCCGAGCTGCTCAATTCATTTTGGCTTTTTGGTTTTCTGTACGACCGAAAAATTGCACTACAGTACAATGCAGTAGAAGTATATGTGATTCTTGAGATAAATATTCTTTATTATACGTGGAAAAAAAATTTTTCTAAAAATGTTTTCATTATTGACGAGTGAAAAGAAACTGCGATTTTCGCGAAGCTTTTCGATTCCTATTTGACGTTAGTATGATTTTGCCGCTGAATGAAGCATGGCTCAATTTAAAGCTCGAATTAATTGGGGCTTCTAACTTGAAGTGATCTAATACGATGAATGGAATTGATATTTTCCTTTCAAGTTGTGCGATGAGCTACAGGTGCCACCCTGTGGAGACCAAGGAACATGTTGGTCCCGTACTTTTGACTGGACTCTAGGTGCGACTGGAGCAGCTTAGAGCACTCTGATTTCTATGATGCTACTCACTGCGCCCCGCTGGTTTTGATGTGCATGCCTACCCAAGTACGCATTCGCGTTTGGAGTTCATTTAAAAGACGAGGCAATTATGTCCCTTGGTCCTCAAAGGGTTAAATGGCAAGCAATTGGTGACTTAGCGCTCCCCTGTGGTGCCCATGGCGACTCTCCGCTGACCTGACTTCGCTTAGGGCTAATCTGCAGTGAGTTTGGATTCAAATTATTGTTATGTTCTGCAAAGTTACCGCCCGTCAAATCATAGATTTTAACCCTGCTGTCCTCCTTCATTCCCACGTTCTCAAATTTTTCGCTGATACAGTGTAGCGTTTCTGAAGTGATATTATAGCTATCAATATAACTATAATCGTTGAACATGAAATTGGAATTATGTTGCTTCACTCACTACAGATGCATTATTTAGAGTGGATGTGTAATTATTCGCTATTGTTGTGAACGATATCCGATTTCCTCTACATTCCGTAGGTTTTTTTTTAACTTACGGGAGGAGCTCGTGGCTGTCTCAGACTTGGGGCGTCTCACACGCGTTACCTCAACGTATCCTGATGTCGCGTCGTCCACGCGCTTAACCTTGCAATGGTTACGCGCGTGGACGACGCGACATCGCACCCCATAGTTTAACCTTCCATTATTTTCCAAGAGTCAGTCATTTACGTAGTCTTAGTTTTAGGGCTTCCGTTCTAGGGTCGAATTGCTCTGACGCGCTCACACGTAGGACTCCATTGAGGGTGCCAACTTAATTCGTACGGGAGAGTAGAGACTCTTCCTAACGTTTTTTTATCTTTTCGGCTTAAAAGAAAATTGTACGTCCCCCTGCGTTAATTTCTAGTGTAAATTGCACCCTCCTCGTGCCGTCCTGGAATTCCGTGCACGTTTTAGCTTCATTATCATTTAGTTTTCTTGAAATCGAGACCTGAACGCTGAAATTTTCTCTCCGGTGTCTTGCATACGCGATGAGTTTCGCAGCCTCCCTCATTAGATCAACTGGCTCTGGCCAGTGAAACGCCGCGTCTTCTGAATTACAATGTCTTTAGTTTATACTTCAGCTGTAAACTTCGGTGGCCTGCCAATACCTCCAGTGTTTCTCTCCGCTGAACTCTCCTTGGAGTTCTAGGAATGATTTCATCCCCTAGTTATTTTTCAGGATCTTGATGTAGAATAACTGGTGTCTAATGTTCCATATTTTTTTATTCCTGTCTTCGATTCAACATTGAGGTCACCCGGTTATATATTAGGGTTATTGTCCTGGCCAGGCATTGTTCCATTTGAGTCAGTTTTATCTTCATCTCAAAAAAGGTTTCAATGGGATCACGGTAAGCTCCCTCGGGGGGCATATCACCGACACAAAATGTTACGTTGCACCTCAACTATAGATAGGCCTACGGTACTTCTGTCCACCGTGCTCAATTCGCTTCTTTCAATTTTCACTCCTTCGCTGTCTCTTTTTTATCCTCTTCACTGTTGATGTACTGTTTCTATGCACTAAGGGATCCTGTGTGGGGACACACTTTAGGCATAGATTCCCCGTTCCTTTCCCTTGGCTCTCTGTAGACCACATTCTAAACTGTTAATGAATACTAGACTTTCTAAAAATAATAATGATAATGATTATGTCAAGCAATAAATTAGATTTTTCCTGACGTACCATGCGTATCATCGCAGTAAATTTTTATTTAAATCTTTTATTTACTAAATAAACAATGACCAAATACCATTTCCAACACTATCGAATACTAGAGCGTTAAACGAAGCCAGTTCACACGTCGCACGTAGGTTTAAAAACTGATGAGGTATAGCCCTGTGAATCCTGACCATATAAATAATTTTTCAAATTTGTTTACAATTTAGTAGGTTTAACGTATCAAATATAAACTAACTCGAGACTCCGGTGTCCCTGCAAAACTCGAAGAGTTGAAATCCTATCCCCTGTACATTTCGTTTTGAACCGTATTCGTTTCATTTTTGTCGTCGAGCATACCCCTCTCGTTAGTATAAGCAATGCTCATCATTTTTGAGTGGCTATGTCGTAAATACTCGCGGACATTTTACCGCAGTGAGCTGGGCTGTCGTGGGCCGCTCGCTTGTGTTCTTCCGGCCTCTGGGCTGTAAGAAAATATGCGCTCGCTTCGTATTCTGTAGTTAATTGGGCGCCATTCTTGCCGTAATTGCGTCCATTGATGCGACTTCCTCGACTCTGCTTGAGTGAATTCGGGACTCTCTTAAAGACGTCTCATCTTATTCGTAGATTTGCTCTGCGTCATGAATGGAGTCTGCACTATCTAATCTAGTAGCGAGTTCTGCCGCAACAGCATTTAGTAAATGTGCTTGGAATAAGCCTTCGTTAATATGATTTGCATGATGTTCTTAGATGCGAATTCTCTCTCCTATATGCGCTAAAGGGGATTTTCTTGCCGCGTCTCTTGGGGACTTGGCGGTCTTGGGGCTGTGGGGTAATATTCCTGGGTAATGGGACTGAGAAATACGCTGACAATATCTTATTTGAATTATGTACTTTGAAAATAGCGCTGCACGCTAATGTACGTATAGCTTTTCAATGCATAATTAATGGAAGTATGAATGAGCTACTTTCGAATAATTTGATTTAACGAACATCATTCTACCAGTGCAAAAAGGAATAGGGTACCAAATTTCCTTAACACGTACTATTCACATTGTCGGTATGATTTTTTTCGCCAACATTTCTTATTTTCAACAAATCTTCAAACAACCGCGGCTCCTCGACCCAGCCTCCTCTAGTTTCGTATGTTTCTTACCTGATGTAGCAGAAGTGTAATCCAGGATTCTACTATGCCCTGTAGTCCAGCAAGGATGCGCTGGATGGCTTCTCTGTGGTGCCGCTTCTGTAGCCCAACTATAGTGTATATTTTGGCATCATCGAAGATAAAGCTCTCACCATGCTCGGCAAATTGCTCCCAAGCCAAGTGGTACTTCTAAATTATACTGTAATTGGCCACGTTGAAGTGAAAAGTTCACGCTTAAGTTTGAGAATATCGGGACATTTACCGAGAATCTTGTGCAGCAACTCACTCGTCTGTTGTCAACAGGATTCAATTATTATGGAAATGTTCGGGCATGAACGGTAGACGGAGAGGCAGATTTCAACCTTTTATTATTGCCGAAGCAATGTAATGATGCAATAATAAGTAAATGGGATGATGTTATGTATGCAACTATTCAAATATCAGATATTTTGCGTTTGTTTCGCATATAATTGAAGCTGTTGAGAAAGAAAACGAGGGCTCGGTCGCCTAATAATAAACATAATGCACTGAGTTATCTTACTGTGTTTTACTAGCTTATCTTTTGATATTGTTTGTGCCGTCATGTTCTGATCAGTTATTTCAGCATCAGGAATGCTTGATTTCCTCAACAATTTCAGCAGTGGTCCTGAAGCCCTCTCAGGGGGCGTAGGACATGCAAAAGGATTAGGTTAGTTGGGTTTGTCTATGGTATGATGGGGACTGGCAACCCCAGAGGAACACAGTTAGCTTACATCAGCTATACATAGGCCTTCGGGACTTCTGTCCTTCGTGTCCACTTTATTTCCTTCAATTTCCACACCTTCTTCACAATTTTTCTTCGACTTTTCTTCCTCGTCATTCTTAACTTGCTGTTTCTATGTGCTCTAAGCGCAGCGGATCCTGTGTGGGAACACACCTTGTGCATAGATTTTTGATTTTCTACAATCCATACCAAACAGTTCCGTCTCGTTTGGTGTGCCATAGTCTGAGTCAAGCGCTGCAATCTACACCACTTCTTCTGCTAGTTCTGAGGCTTGCTACTTCTTAGTTGAAAATATGAAATTTGTTGCTCGTAATTTTAGAGCTATTCAGAAAATGGGTGACTTTTCAAAGTGGTGAAATAAGAATTACCAGTGAAAAGAATGCGGTTAGAAAATTTCTATGCTTTTGTACATCGAAAACAAGCCAGTTCTCTCGCCGTTTGTTGCTAGCTTTTTGACCTGCTCTTTTCCGAGCTTTCTATTGATAAAAATTAGTTGAGGGTAAGTTACCGAGTTGCAGGGCACCATTCTCGTTGGTGCGCAGGTTGCTTTGCTCGTTTCTTCAGAGCCAGAACGAGTATCGCCTCCATAGACGTCTCCTAAAAAGCTCCCCGCCAAAAACTTCAGATGCTGCCTTTAAATCTGAAGACGGCGCGTAAATTCCGTGAGAAACTCTTCTTTTTTCGTCTTGGTCACTTCGGAAAGTTGAACAGAAACTGGCCGTTTGTTTCAGAAATACTCGCGATAAAAGCCGCGTAAATCCTTCGGTACGGTTACGGGTCGGTTGCCTCGTCAGTTGATACGATTTTTTAATCTACCGAGTGATTCACTGATTAATTACAGCGAGGAGGTTTTCTATCTCGATGCACTTTCTATATTTTGTGTCATTAATATTATGTTTACACTACATTAGCAATCCGAGTTGTATGAGAGTTGCAGCAAAAAAAATAATCTTTTTTACTGAATTATCTTAACCATGCGGAATAGCTCTCAGTTAGATACTGATTCACATATCTGAAGTCCAACATATTTTTTCATTGCACTACCTTTCGGAAACGCCGTGGTATATATACCCTTGTCAGTCATTTCAAGGCTTGGTACAGTTAAATTTTATTGGAGTTGTGCTGTTACAACTTAAGTGTTCAAATCAAAGTTTGTAGGGGAGAGTTGACTTTAAGGTTTTACATTTACAACTCGAATAAAATCAGTGGTCCCTCTCCCTTATCTTTCTGGGAGGCAAAACAGGAAGAGATATCAAGCTTCGATGTTCTCTACTCCTACCCTGAGTCGTGTAGACACACAGCAGCTGAGAGGACTATCTGGCCTCGTCTAGGTGGATGTTTGCAGAGTCGTCGCCACTCTGCGCCAAGCAAAGAGACGGCGGCGCTGCGGACATTTGCCAGGCTAACTCCGCGCGCATGCGTCGTGCTTCACTTAACGTCCTCATCGCAGTGCGCATCCATGGTCTCGTTGGGCTGCACTTTTGCGTGCAGCGCCGCACTTGCCTGCCCTACGAAGGCGCGATCTGTTTCAGGCTGTGTGCTGTAAATCGTCACGAGTTCCTGAGTCCTGATGTAGGTAACTTTGCATTGACACCTATTTCTGGGAGATTGAAAATTTATTTTTTTGGATTAATGCATGATCTGAAACTGTGAGTTCTCGTATGAAGATAGTTTTGATAATTAGTAATTTGTTCGTAAAGATTATCCATAGGCGATATATGATGAGATACGCTCCTGCCGATCAGTTTCTTAATTCTGTCCCCATCGGAAGCTTGCTTTGTTTCAAAAATATTGCCAAACAAATGATAAATCCTCTGAAATGTGTCTGTACTTTTCAATAACGCTAAACATTTTTGAGGTACATGGCTCCCAAATGAGGGAAATGCAAGAGGCATCCTATAATGTTTTATCTGTTACGGCTGGAAACTTTTAAATATGAGAAATATACTTTTTCTATGTGTGCATCTTATCAAACTTGGTTAGTAAAACAAACACCTTTGAGAATTCGTTGCAATGTATGGCGTTTCTGACTTGGTACTAGAAGTTATTAAATTGAAATGTCCAAACCCGATTTGGAGCTCCAAATGGCTCCAAATTTTTGGCTGGAGGACGTCAGTATAACTGCCAATGTTTTCATTCACGAATGTGTTTTTTCTCTTTATGAATTCCTGTTTTTTGCGATATACTATATCAACTGGTCAATTTCCTGCAAAATCTTTCCTTTCATTTGAAGGAGCCAAGCGCATTTCCTAAAATAACATTTTTTTGCGAGTGCTCTTTTTGCCGCCTAATTTCGAGGCGAAATCTGCGCGGCAGATGACAAATTGAGTCGCAAAGGCAGCATTGATATCAGGATTCAGCGAAGCGTTTTGAGAGGCCTACAAATCACACCACAAGTCTCTCCTATAAATCAAACCGTGGTGCATTTATTACTCTCAGCCCCCATGGTTTGATTCGAGAGATCTGCTCACTTCGGTTAGGTTGGAAAAGCTCGTCGCGGAGGTTTCATGAGGTACCTGCTTCGTCTTACGGTTTAGTGATGACGGATTATGGAATGTGAACTTGGGTAGTGTGATGAACACTCTAGCGAGCTTAGAATATTGAAACCTTTGTGAAGATACTGACGCCAAAACTGTGCTTTTATTCGTTTTGTGAGTTCGATGTGAAATTCAGAAATAATTTCAGAACTTAAAAAGCCCTAAGCCTTTTGGTTTATTGTAATACATAACTTTTACACAAATTATTGTACTCAAGGAATTTGAGAGTTCAGAGCATTGCACCCCGTAAGTTTGACTAATCTACCAATATTTCATTATTTTATCCTGAGATCAGCATCGAAAAATTAGGCCAATTTGCGTAGGTTAGTTTCAGAACTGAGCCACCGTGTCCCGTCTTTCATCCTGCGCACCTCGCTCCACTGCACCTGCCCTCGACCAAATCGTCGGCCTCAACTCAAAATTAAGTAAAAATTTCTCCGCTCGCTCGTCCACATCCACAACTTGAACCGTCGTCTAAATTCAAACGTTTTCAGGCCTAATTTTATGCCGAAAATGTAGATTTTAGTCACCGCTCAGTTGCACTTTCCTTGAAATATCATCATTGCGGTGATCCTGAATGGATCAAAAGCTTTAGACAAAAGGTAATTCTTTTAAACTCAAAGCTTTAATATTTTTCAATGGCTGCCATTCTTTGCTATTCTGCGATTCCCCGCCGGCCAGCAACAATCACGGCCTGCCAGCAGGGTTCTGAATTGCACAATCTAGAGAAAGATCGGCATTGGCGAAATTTGCATGAAATTTGCGAATGCAGACAACGAGATTGTAGCTTTTGTGGGGCAGCAATTTTCATGTGTTAGTCTGTACCGTTTTCGGTGGCACTCTATTTCGGACATTTTCTTTTCATCGATGAGGAAAACCTTACGGGCTACAAAAACTGCAGCTTTTCCTCAACTGTTAAGGTTTTGTCCAACTAGTAGCGATTTCTGAAAAGTTTTTTTGCCTCTTGCTCTCCGAGGGTTGAAGTTCGCCATCAGTCGAGGGTCACAGCGACTTTTTCAACCCTTGTATTTTTCTCGCTTTATTTTTGAATCCCCAACTTCTCACTGTGATAATTCAATTTCCCTTCGATAACAACAGGAAAAAACTCTGAAGACTTCGACCGGTGAGACGAGGATCAGGGAAATTCTGGCTTTCAGCCTCGTCTTTGTACTGATTCCTATGGAGGCCAAAAGCCGGCAGCTACCATGGCTTCCTATGCACGGAGCTCGGCGGCCTCTGGCTTAGAGCTCATACGCCTTCATTCATGGATATCTCCTCTCCAAATGACTCGGTAGGAATTACATCTGCGACGTGGCATCTATTCCTTTTCCAGTTTTAATATATTGTGCCTTAGAAGGTCTTCGAGATTCTAAGCTCGCTCTCAGCTGATTTTGCAACGTTGAACTCGACCTTTTCTATTTATGCCGCGAGTTATTTCCGTTTCAATAAAACTTGCGAAAAAAATGGTCGTTTCGAAAGCTATTTGAGAACATTTCCAAGGCATTAAGGAGAGTATTTTCATGATGAAGATTCTCACACGTATATTAACTCACATGCGCTTCAAAAACGCATGCAGTGTGTCCCTTGGTTTGTAAATTCAAGGCGGAGTGCTGACGTAGGAGCTCCTGTGGGAGCCTTGAATAACAAAGTTGGGGCTCCGACATGGGATAGAGAACTTGTGCACTTACGTTCTTCTCTGAAAGAGATTGAAGCGCATTAATTCGTAAGATTTTAGTCATTCGTTTGCTCTGGATTAACTTTGAAGTCATTCAGGCGGACCATTACGTCGAACTAGGGAAAGGGATTGCCAAAAAAATGCCATATTCTCCTTTGCATTGAGCGCTGCGCAGCCGCCGTAAAGGACTGTTCTCAGGCAGGGCTTCTCAGAGTTTATCATCTGAACTTGTGACGCATTGCTTGCCAACTTCTGCTGCGATACCGTAGTAAAAGTCGCGCATGAGCTGTGCTAAAATTTCGAGTCCATGTTGGTCCGACATAAAAGTTGAGCACAAGTGCAGAACTTTGGAGCCTAGCGTCAGACTGACGACTGCAGCCGCGCTTGGGCGTCTCATCTCACTTGGATTGGTCGGCTCGCTGCACCTCGCCTGCTTACTGCTTCTTTCCTTCGCCTAACCAAAGCCAAGGTGCGCACGTTGCCGGGAATTTACTGCTAATGACTGCATTGGTGCCTCGTGAGTCTCGGCCTGTTCTGCTGAGGTCGGTCATGCTCGCTGTGGCTTCAACTGACATTTGCTCCATTTCGAAGCAAATCTCAATCGCGACTTCACCAGCCCCATCCCATACTTGCAGCTAGTCTCGACGTTTTTTTTAGCCGATGTATGATTAGCTTAATGCCATCTGCAGAATTCTACCTTTATTTCATGAATGGAGAGTTATCTGTACAAATTTAGGATATTTAACTCACGTGAATTACTTAGAAATAAATCGTTTCTTCACTGCAAGCTCGACATATCTAACTTTGAAAAATGTTGTTTTGTGTACTGACTGTATTTGAATGGAGCATTTATTTATTTATTTGTGCTATGCATAGGACAATTTTTGCATTAAATGTCGTTTGAGCTACCGAATGATTATTTCGAGCACTTTGTAAATCGGGTACATTTGGAGTACAAACAAAGAATATTTCTAAGCTTGCCATGCTGTTGATTAAGTTTTCACTAAAAACATGAGTTATATCTGCACAAGAGTAATACTAAATATCATATGATGTGACTTTCAACATCACAAAAAAAATTTTGATGGAGGAATAGCAATAACAGATCTGATTTTGCAATCATTGCCTCCCTTAGCTTTGAAAACTGTTCAAGGTATCTCATCATCTTAAGCTTCTACAATTAATTAATGCAGAGTCGCATACGTGTTCATTGTTGTATCAAATTTCCTTAGCAATTATTTCACGAGTATCATTCGTAGGCAACTCTGAATATCCCTATGATTGGAGCGGCGTATTCTGAACACCATCTGAACTACTCGCTTCCAGTCCACCGTTGCATTTCCTGCTCGCTGTAGCGACGTTGTGGTCATTTAGATGCGAGCCGCGAGGGGGAGCTCGTGAGGTGCCGTGCACGTGCTTATGAGACTCTGAGGCTGTGCTCGTACGGCTAATCTTTATTGGATGAATCCAAACCGCTTGTTGCCTGCGCCAGAGCCAAGCTCGACCTTCACGCACATTGCGCTCTAGGGAAACTCAAGCAGATTACTACACGTTCTGGACTCCATTTACAAGACAGAGCTGAACTTTCCATTACCGATAGTGTTGGTATCGAAGTGTTTCACTCGAACACGGCCGCGCTGTGCTGTCACCCTCTCATCACGACCTGCTCTAATCTTCTTCAGTAGATTTAATAGCGGCGCTATTCACTGAGATAAAAGTTAACTCCTCGCAATCCATTGCCTTAATGTACGGATCGAGAGATGTTGCTGCGACTGGTACAACTCTATTTATTATCGACTTAAAGATCCTCTTCCATTTGTGAGCATAAATTGATGGCTGTCGGAGATTTTTCTTAGCTTTGTGTTAGCTCAATATTTGTGCCACTGGCTGCTTACGATACAGTAATAAACTTGGATAACACTGACTTAATGAATTTTAAGTTGAAAAAGTTTGAATGATGAATTATACAATATTAACTTGAACAAAATAATCAAAAAATTTTAGGTCCAGTAGTACTGTATTTGGGCTGTTTCCAACGCTTATACAAATTTTATATTCTACTAGTCAATGCTTCTGTCCATCAAGCGAAAAACTTTTCTAGCTCGGCATAACTGTGTGAATTTGAGTAATTTAAATATTCGTAGTGATGTCCGTAGAGTTTTGGTGTCGAAGTTGTCTAGAAATTCATTTCTGAAAGATTTCTGATCCTTTGTTTCGCCGTCTGATAGCGATTTATCGAGCATTGGGTCGCATGGCAACGGTAAATGCATACGACGTAAAATCCCAGTTTAAATTGATTATCAACCCATCACAAGAAGGATACCAATTGTTGTAGATTTTTGTGAACTACTACAAAATTAATATTTATGTTACCATAAAAGGTTTATGTGAAAGTGGAAATATTTTCCAGGAAAGAAAGTTAATTTAAAATTGTGGTTTTATTTGACTGGAGGGAAATAATGCGTAGCAATAATGAAATTTTGTTCCACAAAATACAGAACTTATGTCTCACAAAATTTGAGACGAATCAAATTTAAAAGCGAAGAGTGAAACTAATTCTTCTACGTATGTAAGAAGTTTATTTTTGTAACGTACGGGCTCATGCGTCTGTTGTGTAGAGTTAACACAGGAGATGTTTCACCACATCAGAGGACGCAGATTGGGATATGAACACGGGGGAGATCGATTGGATTTCAAAGTTCCGTATTCCCAGCTCTTACCATTCGTGCACACCACACGACCATTTGCGAATGAACGATTCGACCGTTTACTGGGAACCCCATTAATTTGGTGGGAGTGTACAGTTCTAAAATGAACGCAGCATTGCGATGGGCCTGCTAGTGTTAATGCACAGGAACTGGCAGTTACGGCGATCACGCCAGCTTATTTAATCTTTGTTACCTCCTCGAACAAAGCATATTGTAAATTCAAATGATCGCCCAAAGCTGAGTGTATTTAACGGGAATTTCTTCACCATTGAGCGTGTTCTTTCAAGGCTTCGTTAATTTATACAGCGTTGAAACCGTTCTAATAATGTGATTTTACAGCATTGATTCCGGTTTTATGAACAGTTTACCATAAGGTTTAGAGAACGTCTCTTGAATAGCCAAAATTCATTGCATACACTATGAATTGCTATTGTGCTCCACTTTTACGATTTCTCAGGAGAATATCGTTAGGTTACCTCAGCTTTAGCTAGGCATTCGGGCCTTCTATCTTTCGAGCCCACTTTGCTTCTTTCCATTTCCATACCTTTTTCTCTGATTACTTTTATGTTGGAACACACCTGTGCATAGATTCTACGTTTTCTTAAGTCTGTACTAAATGGTCTCCACTTTTTACTCTCTTTGGGTCGCTTTTCATGCTGGAATGGAGCTTTAAACTAATAGTTTAATATTTTTTTTACTCTCATAACCGGCTATTTTCTAAATAAACGACGAAACGACAAGATACATGTATGAATGAATCAGCAGCATTTGTGGTTACAGATCCGGGGGAAATGGCGGCCCCGGAGAGCGTGGGTCCGCAGCACAGGAGCGTGACAGCCACCGCTGCCTCCTCGGTCACGCTGCCCTGCGACGCGCAGGCGCACCCTCCTCCTACCTTCCTGTGAGTGACAGGTCCAGCGACCTGCCCTCCTCCTTTGACTGTAGTCAAGCACGCCCTTTGGCGTGAACGCAAACGTGATGCTAGGATAATAAAGATTACAATGAGTAACAATTGGAACATTTACGTTGCGATTTGCATTTGTTCTCTTATGTAATCTTACAATGCGGATTTACCTTTTCCGTCAAGGCTACAGAAATGCCTTCACGCACTAGTCCCTCGAAATTAATTCCACTGCGTCTTAAGCTTCTACAACGATCTAATAAGGGATTAACGATTATTTTCTTCGCCTTATAATGGATAAGCATTGTGTCTAGTGCAATAAAATCCTGTCTATGCTGTTCTTTCTAATTCTTCGATTTGACTTAAGTTGATGCAGACATCACGAGGCTAAAAAATATCTCTCATTGGACAGTTGAACTGTGATTTTAGATCTGAGCTTTGAGATTATAGAGCACGGGCTTAACATGTAATTAATTGCATACATTTAGTTCTGAAATACATAGGCAATTTAAACAGTGCACTGCCAGAGCATGCAATGTATGTACATATATCTATTTTATTCATGCAGTACAAAGCTGGTGTACACAGCCCACAGCTAATGTACACAACTCTCTTCTGATGTACATAACTCTCCTCTGGTGTACACTGCGTTCATCTGATGTAGACTGCACACAGCTGGTGCACACAGCAAGCTATAGTGGCAATAATTACCAACGGAAGATCACCGGAAGGCATTTTTCAAATCTAGAAGCAATATTTAATGATGTGATTAATCGAATGCCGAAAAGAATTATGGGTGTTATTACTCCATATAATGACAGTGGAGTAAATCATTATTTATTCTAAGGCTATCATTAAATAGTATTTGTCCGCTGACGAAAGCCGTTTTTGAAACGTGAATGGTATTTTTACCTTATATTTCAGAGAGAGCACTTGTTAATTGTAAGATGAAACGCAGGTATTGGCACCGTTGGGCACTACGCCTTGGAGCCATCCACGAGCAGAGCTAAGCTGATCACTAGGCAAACGTGACCACCCACGTGATGACGTCACCTCCGCGTGCGGTCAATAGGAACTGGTGGTTGACTCCCATCCAACCTTTCTGTCCTTTTTGTGACATCAGCGATAGCTTCTAGGCTCCACACTGCACCTTTGTTTCAAGTCATTCATTTCAAAAAATGTCGTAGTTTCAAGATTTATTAAGTGGACTTCGACTCGAAGAAGTTGAAGGCTTAATAATGTTTCAAAAAAACTCTTTCACAATCAGTCTTACTTATAATAAATAATATTTTACGAATGAACGAGCCAGAACTTTTCACTCGGATTTCAAAGGATCCTATCATTTACATGAATCAATAGAACTTTTTTTTCCCACAAGGTTTTTCTTTCGCTGTCTGTTTTTTATAATAGCGGAATTCTGGTGGGGAAAATGTCAAAAATATCAAAAAATGCATTAAAATCACGTGGGAATAAACAATCGAGGAAGTGTTTACTCGTGTTTTCACCTTTGTTGAGCGCTGATGTGTTGAAACTTTGTTTGTGCTTTAAAATGTTCTTTTTTACTGCACGAAGCGACTGCAAAGGCAATTTTTTTTATGTTGTTCAATAAGTTAGCTTCGACTTTATGCGATGGAGGAAGGAAGGTAATTTATCATGAATTATCCTTTCACGAGCTTGGCTAATCTGATTACAACATAAGGATTAAAAATTGTAAGCCTCGGTCTTGTTTATGTTAAAAGACATTTACGTTCATTTTGGTAAAGTCTGTTGTGGCTTATCTTTTAGCACAGAATAATAAATTTATTTGTACACAAATTATATCGTAGAACTCAAGTTGTAGCGTAGAAAATATCCTCTTAAGCGTTGAGCTCAAATATAAGACATTCGGGACATCTGAAGTTGGCATGCAGTGCCCCTCAGCCCGACCCCATGCCTGCACCACACATATTTATCCAGCAACTGGCCAATTTTTTCCAAGTAAAAGGCATATTTTTCCACCAAGTCCAAGTGTGTTAAGCAGTTTCACTAATGCTCGTAGAAACCATCCACTATTCTCAAACTTACTCATGTGTTATTGAATGCAATTACAACTGGAACGAAGCAAGATTGTCCTCGTAGGTGGTACAAGGACCACGCCCCGCTGCCCCAGTCGACGCTCCCCAGAGATCGCTACCTGGAGGTCGGAGGAGCTCTGGTCATCATGTCGGTGGCTGAGGAAGACGAGGGAGACTATCGCTGTGTGGTGAACAACACGGCCGGAGTCACCACACTCACCACACGCCTCTCTGTCAATACCCCACTCGATGTCCAGGTCAGCTACGCTACGTTACTTCTCTTTTACTCCTTCTCACCAACGCCTGAACAGAATTAGTGCGTAAAGTTCTAACGGGTTACGTGTCCCTGGCTATCCGCGCTTGAAAAGATTAGTGTGCAATATCAGAGCGAGTTTATTTGTTTTGTATTCATCCCCTGCGCTGGAACAGGATTAAGGTATGAAATCAAATTGAGGTGAAGTTTTTTCATCACCTACGTTTGAATTGGATTAGTGTATAAAGTCAAAGTTAGGTAATATCTTTCTTCTTTGAAACAAAAGGACGACGGATGGAATCAAATCATTATATTATTCCCTTAGAACTAACAGGAGAATATGGATACTTGAAACATTCTTCACCAGGAGTTTGGTATCGATTAGATTAAATAATTTAGTTAGTTTAATTAAAGTTCCTTACCCACATGAAATGTAATGTAAAGAGAACGAAAAGAATAGAGCATTTAGAACCGTTTTTAGAAAACGTTAAATCTATGCACAGTTGTGTTCCCACACAAGATTCCCTGTGCTTAGGAACAACAAGTTGAAAAGAAAGAGGAAAAAATATAAAGAATAATGAAAGATAAAGGCATGCAAATGGAAAGAAATATAATGGGTACGGAAGATACAAGTCCCAAACGCATAGGAAAAAGAGTTAATAAAGTCAGTCATAAATGTTTAATTGCTTATATTCATTTCAAGCGAGCACATGTCTTGCATGCTGCTCCCAGTTCCCTGTAATGCATCCATATGTCAACCTTAGCATCACCACTCCGTGTGCAGTCTTTTGTGATAACAACTGATGCTGTCTTTGGGGAGATACTTTAGATATGATTACGATAAAACATTGCATTTTTTCAATTAGTCTGTCCTGTATTCAGTTGGTATTCTTAACGACGAAAAGTTGTGACATCAAATCGTCATCGAGTATTACGGAGACAAAAATATTTTACGAATTTGAGTGTTACGAATTTGATTTCGAAGCACCACCTATGATTGTTCATTTTCACGTCTTAATAGCAATCGCAGCTTTTTCGGAGTTGGTTTTCTAATATTTATTTTCTGGACACAGTCTTATGCAGCCACTACTTAGCTCTATTATTCATAAAATAGTTTCCAAACGTAATGTTAAAGTTTGATGAGCAGAACCGGTCCGTTTCAAATTTATAACTGATGAAAAGTATTACACTAGTTCCTTTCACTTCTATATATCAAAATTTGTCAATACCGAACATGAATTCGTTTCATTCTCGGCGAAATAATATCAGGTGAATCGCGTTAATTAGAGCTTCCTCAGCGACAATCTGGCATACGGAAGGGCCGCGTTTAGAAACGACGCGCCAAATTTGAGGTGTGAATGTGTCAAGTTGCTCGCTGAACGCTGCACCTAAACACATCCGCGTGTGTCACGCGCTCTGTCTTCTCTTAGTTTAATATTAATGCTGGCAACACTCCATGGAACGTCGTGCACAGTTGCAATTCTTTCATATTCGTTTGTGTTGTCTTTCTTAAAAGCGAGCATTCAAGCTCAAATTTAAAATTTTCATGGAACTCAGGCTGTTTAAAAATTCTTCCACAAATTTGTGTAAGTGTTACCTACGTATTTTAATGTTTCTAACTCATATTCTCCAGGCCTTTGTTCCACATCCAAATGAAGAAAATTACATTCTAATGACTACAAACAAGGTCTGTCTCTAAGCTCCACTTTTCAACTGACTTCCAAACGGCCATAACTCTTCTTTACTCTCATTTTCTGTCGCAACTTTTCTCTCGAATGCGGAGTTGTTTTGAAGAATTTCCACGTCAAAAATATTTCGTCGAGTTCTTCTGACAGCAAAAAGCGCCGGCTTACCTCAATGCAATTTTTTTCTCAATTGGGGACTCGAAATACTGAACTCTACGGCGCAGTCATCCTGCTTCCGGCCAGCGCCGGCTTCCTAGGGGCTCGCACATTTAGCTCTTATTTTTTGAAAATTTGCAGCTGTTTTGTGAAGCTGGGTAGTTTATGAGCAAGTTTATTTGCCCCTCTTGTATTGCGCTCCCCTTCCCTGTCGAGTTTTCAGTATTTGAAACGTGCTGGCTGTTTTTTGTCGCTTCTGTTGCATGTGTTCACGCTTGTCTTCTTTTATATATTTTACAGAGGCATCCTTCCAGCTGTGAAATTTTGTGACGAGTAATGTTTCTGAATTTACTTGGATCGTATGTTTTCTAACTGTGGTGGAGTTTTTATCTTATGCACAAGAGTGGAATTTTGACGCTCGCCGGTGCTATACTTTTCATTCATGACACAAGCGAGTTTTTGTGCAGGAAGTTTTTGTCTTCTGGACGGATAATCCTGTACACTGTTCTACACAGGCTGTCTAGATAAAATCTACACAAGCTTTCTAGATAAAATCTGCACAGGCTTTCTAGATAAGCTCTTCACAGGCTTTCTAGATAAGTTCTGCACAGGCTTTCTAAATAAATTCTGCACAGGCTTTCTAAATAAATTCTACACTGCTTCCTAGATAAGTTTTATACCTGCATCCTAGATAATTTCTATACCTGCTTCCTAGATAATTTCTATACCTGCTTCCTACATAATTTCTATACAGGCTTTCTAGATAAGTTCTAGACAGGTTTTCTAGATAAGTTCCAGACAGATTTTCTAGATAAGTTCTAGACAGACTTTTTAGATAAGTTCTACGCAGACTTTCTAAATAAAGTGTCGAAAACAGATTTCTCTAGTTGCCCGAGAAATTTATTTAAATGATAAATTCTTAGTCGTTGCGAAGTTGTGTTTGTCCAGGACTGCTAACTGTAAAACGTTAGTATTTAAAGCAGTCAGCTTTTAGCGAGCTAACAAAATGTTAAAGTTATTTGAGCAGAGGCAGTCGTGTCTCTCGCTGTACGTTCTAGAACGTACTAGAATTCTTGGCCGACCAAATTATTTTGACGATAAGACTGCACGTCACTCGTTGCAAAAAATTAGCTTCAACCTTATGAAAGGGAATTTTAAAGTTCATTTGGAATATAAAGTGTTAGGTGACTTCGTCTATTATGATCGATTATTTTTCTATGTGCATAATATGCTCCGTGAGAGGTTCATTCTTCTTTTCTTCTCAAAAAACAAATTCCTGATGGTATAAAAGCATTTTTTCTCCCCTTAGTAACTATTTGTACCGCTGTTTGATACTTATCATGCAGTGCTGCTGTACGGCGTAGCCATGACAATGTCAAAATTACCTACTTTTTCTGAATATTTATATGTCACTGTTGTCTGAAAACGAGAGAGAACATCCCATAAAAAACAGTTATATAAGTTTTAGGACGGGATAATTATAACTCTTCAGAAAGTGTGAAATTACTTTCACACTTCTGAGCTTGTTTCAAAACACATTCATAACTCTCTAAACCTTATGCTCTGTTAGGTTAAAACGTAATAAAAAGCTTTGATAACTAACCACTGAGTGTAACTTAAGTCAGATTAATATATGTTGCCAAGTTCCATTGTAATTATTCCCTTAGTATGTCAACACGCAATTATTGCTTGCTTGGTTGGTCCGTCTCTCTGTCACGTATTCAAGAATTGAGATAGGAGAAAATCCCCGGTTCCGTATTCCTGAACTAATAGCGAGACTGTCAGAGATGGCAGTCCGTATCACTGATACTGAAAATAAGATTATTCCATGTGAGAGTTGCCGTAAATAAGAGGGCATCTTAAGAATTGACCATCATTTGTCCCGCCATTTTCGGCGGTAAGCGACTACGTACTTGACGTCAACTCGATGAACAACACACCGTGTACTTAGATCACTGGTCCGTGTGCTCAGGTGAGCCCTCCTGTGACGCAAGTGACGGTGGGGGGAGCGCTGGAGCTGCGCTGCGCTGTGACGGGAGCTCCTGTGACGGACGTCCTGTGGTACAAGGACGCCAGTCGTCTCAGGTCTGGCCTGTTGGTTCAACGCGCGCTGCCTCTAATTGGACGTGTAGTTCGTGAATGATTTCATTAAAAAACGTCCGTAAATTACGCCTTGGAATAAACTTCAGTACTGATTTACTGTTCTGAATTCGGCTCAAGTGGAATAATGAAATCTGAATTCACGCCAATACAAATTGAGTCCAATTTCTAATTAATAAATACAAACTGCTGGCATTAGTTGTAGACTTGTACAAATATGTTTTGTGTAATGAAATTGTGTAAATTGTTGCTGTATTTTCATCGCACCTCCATTCGAGAATAAGGAATTCATACTATTGTTTTTACGAGCATTTTTGTCCGATTTAGTTCTTCTTTCTAACGAAATGGAGTAATTTATGAAGCATCATTAAAAACTATTCAAACGAATGAATATCAACGACACTTCATCACTTGAACTTCTTCTCACCGCCGTATCTTGACGTTAGATATATTTTGAGTGATTTATCTTCTATCTATGAAAAAACATTTTACACGTCCTCTTTGCTTACTACGTTCTTGAAGATATCACTCCTACTACCGCATCCTGCGCGAACATCCCTTGGGAACCACCCAAATGACGACCCTTTCCGCGCCTCCTTCAGAGTTGGGGGCAGGCACAGCATTTCGGAAGACCTCTCCCTCGCCTACAAAATGTACGGCAGCTCAAGCGGCAAGCGGCAGGCGCAGCTACTACGCGTGGACGCCGTACAGGTCACGGACGAGGGCGTGTACCAGTGCGGGGCCGTGGGGCCCGCCGACTCCGCGCACGGACACGCCCTGGTCACCCTGGGGGGTAAGTGCCCCCCATGCGGGACGAGCTGTCCATGGAAATCTTTACTGTCTGCATGGATCTCAAAATCAGCTTTCATCAAAATACTGCTGGTTTTTCCTGACGAGCTAAATGAAGCCTTATTGCATACCTGCAAACGACCATAGCTGCAGATAGTTTTTCGTCAATAGCTTAATCCAGCCTTATTGTGAAATAGCTTTGTCGGTAAAGGGTTACCGGGATACGCCATAAATTTTAAGGTTGTCCCTGCCGTTTATAGTCACGGATGTTCCGGTGTTTATGGTGGGCGATTTATGTGAAAGATGAGGTTTAATGAGGTAAAATTTTTACATATGTTGGAAAGTGTGCGCATCAAAAGATTTGCTTCAAAAGTAAACTTCGTGTACTGTCTTTGTATCCAGGCATGGAAGGGAGCCTGAACATTTCACTGTTGAACTTAGTTCAACAAAGGATCAATATCAAATGTCATGACATTTTACCAAGATATCAGTCGGTATTTTATCTCTGAGTTAGACCTTGACATTAGCTATCGGCACGACACGGACGATGTAACTGCTTTCCCTACTTTTTATTTGCCAATAGCGTCTTTTTTCTTGTGTTTCATGTTTACTTTTTCGGTGGGCACTTCATTTGACCTGAAATGGTAATGAATTTTAAAATCGCGTATTGGTATCCCTTATAGTACGTGACTTCTCGTCGCGTAAGATCTGAAGAACGTAGTTTTGAATTGGGCCCCAGCGCGGGTGCTTGTACGTATATGAGGAAGTTTTACGAATTTTTTTCCGAATTAGCCATCTGCATCAGGCAGAAGTACGTTCACGTTGCAGAGCATTGTTTTACGGGACAAATGTACACTGGAATTGTTCTTTTCGCATCGACTTGAGGGCGAATTTCTACGTACGCTGCTGGTATCAATGTTCCAGACAACGTAAGGAATGCCTTCCTTTCAGTGCTTGCGAGCAGGTGTACAATGGAGGGCTGGTCAATACACCGACTGATGGAAGTATTGCTGCTTTTCTTGCTCTCGCCACAGCGAGCTCGCCACAGCGCCAATAGCAATATGACCCCTCCCAAGGCCATGCTATTTTCAGGACTCCTTGTGAATGGTTCTCGCGTCTCTGCATAGAATCCCATGAATTTAAATTCTTCATACGCTTTGTGTATTTGATCGAGCGCATCAGTGCATAACTACAGCTTCCTAATCACGTCCGTGAAATACAGAAATGCCATATGCGCTCATTTTTTTCGATTTTTTGTAATTACTTTATTGTTCTAATTTTACATTGTATTCAAGCGCGCGAGGCAATTTCAATGGTCAAAGCTAATTTTTCATGCTCAGACCTTTCATGCGCAGAGATCATTTTTCTAACGCAGTTTCTTTCATTGGGACCAAACATAGCAGTTCATCACTGTGTCATTGTCGCACTGCTGGGTTAGTTCCTGTTGCGATATTTCACTGAATCATGACGCCCAGGATATCTTTTATCAAAATTTCAAGCTTGTATTTGAGCAGCAACAAATTACTAATGGCTTTTGCACTCAAAATTGCGTCAGGTATGCTAAGGGTTTGGCGACGGTATCGTTAAGGTTTACAAATGTTCAAGGTTATGTTGCAGAGGAAACGAACACGTAAATAATGACGTGAAGATGAAAAACATAAAAGGTTCTATAAAAAGGTTCTATTCTATACTCGCAAGCACTAAAGATCTCTAAAAATTTTGCAAATAAAGAGGAATAGACAATATTGGTTCGTTAACCACACTACCAGCCTTGTGATGAGTAGGTGTTGGTGCACTTGTGATGCAAAATATCACGCTGATGCTGACGAAGACAGACATTGCTGAATAAATGAGTCAAGCGTGGGTTGAGGGCTGTGGAGAGATGAACCTAGACGAGAAAACACAAAGAATATTGCTGTTGATGTCCAGTGCGATGTCTTCTACTCACAATACATAAAAATATGCTCTGTGTTGCTCTTGCTAATGAATTAACCCAGTTTCCATGATCTTGAAAGCAGTGATGAAGTTGTAGGTTATCTCTAAACATTCCTTTATCAAGGTACCGGCACCCATCATTCACGCCAATGATTCATTCTTCGGAATATTACTGAATGACGTCGGGCTTTCCAGGTCCCTGACGCTCGACTTGCGTATATCCTTAATTTGATACATTATAAATTGTTGAAAGTGCGCTAGCGCATTTAGCATTATAAGTTACACCTGGTCATTCAACTATTTATAGATACCTTTCAGTTAAACTGCGTCCTGACCGCTGCAGTTGCACGGCAGGGATTAATTAGGAACACCCTCCACCAACCGCAACCGTTGCGAACAAGGACTGTACCGTTTGTTTTCTGCCGCGCAGCGTCAGCACCGATGCTGGTGTACCGCTTCATCGCCCACACCCTGCAGCCCGGGCCAGCTGTGTCCCTCAAGTGCATCGCTAGAGCCACACCCACGCCACACATCACCTGGACCCTGGACGGCTTCCCTCTGCCACAGTCACACAGGTATGGTACTGCCACACACCCACGCCACACATCACCTGGACTCTGGATCATGGATGGCTTCTTTCTACCACGGTTACAGAAGTGCAATGCACACCTGGTATCAAAATGTTAAGTTTTCATTTTCTACTTGAACTACCTTCTAAATTTTTTCCTCAACGACGCCGATTGCTTAGGATAGATTGTCATAAATCTGCAAAAAATTCTCACTGGCAACCCGCAAAAGCCGACCAAACATTGCACAATCCTTTTGAGCAATGGTGTCTTCCTGAAATACTGTACGTCTCTCTCGGAATGCTTGCTGCCAGGAAGTTCTCGGTTATTCATTGTCACAATAATCGTTTTTGCGGAACTTTGGCACTCTTGAGCCTTATTTTTGCTCAGCATGCTTGTGAAAATGCGAGGGCTGTGAATGTGCTGGGACATTTATTTATGAAGCAGCAATTTGAAGCCCTTTAATGAGGTACCACACTTTTAATGGCAATTCAGGTAAAATTTACTGTAAAATAGTGGCATGAAAATATAATAGGAAGTAAGATTAAAAGGGGATAATACAAATGATGCATCTGTATTTATAATCATCTACACCACCCGTGACCTGTTGGGCTTAAAAGTTATTTAATTTTCCAATCAGTCCTCTCCAGTTGGAGTTTATTTACAATTTTTAGACGAATCTATGTCATTAGGAACGAAATAAATGGAATTCTTAACCCAGAATTAATTGCACTTACGTCACGTCTCTTCATAATTCTACTCTTGAATTGTTTCCTCATGAGGTAGAAAACTGTATGTATTTCCATCTCTGATAAATCTGACCCCACTTACTCCCGGTGTATGGAGTGTGCGGGAGGCAGGCTATGGGCGTAGGGACTAGGCCTCCTGGACGTGTTGTGTACGCGGGAGAATCGGAGGAATTGGGGCACCAGCGAAGGCAGTCTTCGTCGGAAAACAGGACAGAAAACGATGAACTGGAAAACGGGAACACAGCTGCTCCCAGTCTTGTTTTTTCGCAGCTTCATCGATGAATTTATAAACTATTGATGTAGACATTCAGGAGGCAAAAATGATGGATGTTTGTAAGTGCTTCGTCGAAAAAGTTAAACAAGGCAGTGAGCAATTCTTACTTTCTATGAGATTGTTAGGAACACGCTATGCTCTACGCTCCAACCTTCCATAGCGAATGAAACTGCATTGTCTGAGGAGTCTGCCAACGGTCGCTCAAGGTCAATACCCCCTCTCGTCGCCGAGTACAAGTGGCTTCCTCTGTTCCACCTTGTAATTCTGAGTTCCAAGCTAATGTGCAACAGGAACTTTGTTTTTCTCCGCATAATCCTCGTCTAACAATCTCTTCAGGGAAATTGATATGGATTGTCCAGCGTATTGAGAGCATTGGCCTTCTTTGCAGAACTCACTAGTTATGCGATCGAGTTGTTTGTACTGCGTTCACAGGCACACAACTCGAACACAGGCATCTGTGTTGACAATATGACACCTCGAGAGCTTTGATTCCCTCACAGGTCCACGTTGTCCCCCTGGTGACCTCAGCCCTCTGTGTTGCAAGCTTCTGATCGTCGAATGCGTTCTGTGGCTAGCGTGTTTATTTGTTCTGCCTCGAGATGCTGAGAAGTTAGCCTACGACAATTTTTTTATGACTATCAGGATTATAGTTCGCAAAATTTGCCTCATTTTCAATTGGTTTCTTTTAGGCGTTCAGGTCAACTTTGTAAATATTTTTTGTAACCCAAGGAGCTGAACCCGTTCAGTGTCTGAAAAATTATTGTAACTCGTCGTAATTATGCACACTCCTCGTAATTATGCATCACAAATAACAAAGTTATCAAACACGCGAGAAGGTCCCCTTAACTTAGTTCGGCTCCGAAGCCTCGGAGCAGAAAAACTAAAAGCTGGAACTGCTGGTAGGCTGGTAGGCAGGATACAAGGCGACTGAGAACAAATCACCAAATTCCATTTTTCCAAGAAATTGTAACATCTCGCTCACGTGGGCTGTATTTAATGCTTTAACCTCTTGACTGTCATTGGATTGAGAACCTTTTAAAAATGCGAAGAGGCAACCGCGAAAAAAATTATAGCATGTTCAGAACTAGAACACTAGATCAGTTCTAGCAAGCAACCGATCTTATTTACTTTTTATAACACGCTCTATTTGCCTCTCATGACACAAATTTTTCCGCGCTACTTTATGCCCGCTCTTGTTGATGCAGCTCTATGCGTGGAGCGATTGTAGAGCAGTTGTTCGCTGGAACCGATGTTACGCTCTATGCAGAGGACGACTGGGTTCTTATATAGAGGTGTTGGTTAATTCCTCGTAACAATGTTTCATCAAGTCCACGACTTATTTTTCAAATATCAGAATATTGTAAAATAACTCTAAATTCCCTCATAGGTGGTGGTTTTATTATTTTTAATTTATTTACACATGTATTTTCTTGAGAAATCATGCTGTTTTAGAAGAAAAAAGATTTTTGAGGCTTACTGGGCAGAAATGTTCACTTTGTTTGTGCTCGTTTATAATTGAGCTCAAAACATTTCTCCCAAGGTTCTTTAGTTACCCAACTTAGAAAGCATCAGCAAAATGAGATTATCTGACATAGTAGCGAATTGAGCATCGTAATTAGCCATTTTTCTTTCATTCAACTCCTGTCGTCAAAGGGCTGATGTAACCTTCTCGTCTCAATACAGTTCATGCACCCCGCTCATTTCTTCGCTGTTATTGTGCACTCTGTAAACGCGAATTGAGGCAGCATTTCGAATTCTCATATTCCAAGTTGAAACATTTTTCTGGTGAAACGTCCTGTGTATTTATTTTCGCATTTCCAGTCGTTGAATTCGAGGTCAGTGATAGGATTCGTTGGAAATGATCTTGGAAACGAGTGTTCTCGCCCACATGACGTCCAAAAACACAGACCCGGAAGGCTAAAAGCATCGAGAAAGCTTTTACGGCGGGCACAAAAGACGGGCCCCAGCTAATGGATCTGTACGCGCACTGCAATGATGAAGTGTGAACTATTTTGTGACGCTCACTCTGCCCCAAATTGAAACTCTTTGTCTGTGCTCGCCATTCTGCCACATTGAGTCCCGTCCCAGCGGCGCACTTCCGCGGCGATCACTGTCAAAACTTCATAAAAATGGGGTGACTCAAATGGAGCTTTTCCCTCTGCAACATCCAATTGGAATTCATTGTTGCCGAGCGCTCTCAGTCTCTGTTATCCCTTACCAGTGAACACAAAATCCATCCTTCCGGTCTTTCCATTTGCATATGAAAAATACTTGGAGGAACGTTTCGCGTATCATCGTAGGGGCAGGTTTTTATTTTTCATCGGTATTTCATCAGGCATTTTTTCGCTTGCATACATTCTAAAAAAGGGAAATTTTTACATATGCTCTTCGTCGGGAGGTTTTACCTGCATCCTTGTATGCGTGCATGGTACCTGGACACGTGTATGGTACGGGCTTCTACTCAGTTGCCAGTACGCTCGTATTTCAGTTTACAAATTTAGTTCTTTGATCACTGGAATTATTCAAACTTTCAATATGCTACATTCTAGCGCCATTGATTGAGTTTGTTAATGCAAATGATATGACTCATTACTTTCTTACTCGGTTTTTAGTGAAGCTAGTTTGCTTCGACTTCTTAGAATCAGATTCATGATTTCTCGAGGAAAAATGTTTAGAATACGAAATAAAGTGGTGTATCACACTATATTTCAATGATAATTGAAATTTGGAGTGGGATGTTCTCTCGCCTCGTGGGAACACTAGGCCTAAAAGTCTGCTCAAGTCGCGACTCCTGTCATGATTTTTTTTCTGAACAATTATTTCCTGCCGTGAAGATGGACTTAAGTTTGGCGGGAGCTCGAAAATGTCCCAAACTTAGTAATGGAAAACTTTAGATGCAATTAATTCTATAAAACCCGCCGTTTGGGTGCTTCAAGGGAATGGTAATTTGACGAATTTCGCCGTGCTGGAATAAGAGAATTCTTGAGACGCAATGTTCATTGCGTCTCTGCATTCGTTATACGTTCAGAGGGAAGAACAACCTTCTCGGAAATACTTTTTTAATTTATCGCGGTAATATTTTTTACATGATGTATCACGGTGATATTTTTATGCATGGTATATTTCCTATTTTATATGTGATATATTTCGGTAACATTTTTTTGTATGGTGTATTTCCGTTATATTTTTGTGTTTGACCGTATTTCGGTAATATATTCTATATATGATATATTTCGGTGGTATTTTTACATTTTCGGTGGATCGGTGATATTTTCACATCATGAATCTCGGTCATAGTTTTCGCTATACGCCGTAGCATCAGTTATGCATAGCTGTTTGAAAATGTAAATTAGGGTTTGCAGTTAGCTTGTTTTTTCTTTATATTATCTCTCTCTCTCTCTTAGTTATATGTATTGTTCCCCGATATTTTCCTTATCTGGATTTTATCTTTTCCGTCATTTTCTTATTTTTGCGAGAATGTCTTTGCATCTTTTAGGAATTCTACAAGCGGCTGCAAGGAGAAATCCGATATTTTCGACCTTTTTTGTGTATTCAATAAATTACTACTAATTTTCTGTCTAAAAAGGAGTAATAAATACGAGTGTTTAGGCATACATAACATGAGGGTAATCTTGCATTACCTGGGAGGGCCTATTTTCTCTAAAAAGGATCTAAATGATTAGAATATGCCTATAAGTTTTTTAACAGTTTTAGGTTTTCTCAATAAGTACATAGTAGAAATATAATGCTGCATAACATTAATTCCCAAGTCAATCTCGATCATATGAACTTGACGAGTTTTGCATTGTACAAGAAACGCGTGATCACTGAAATTAAGATTCTCGGTACTCGGGGAGTAAATTTTACAGCTGGTCGTAGCAAAGCTTCGTGCCTGAAGTGGTGCAATTCAGAGGCCGCCGCGGCAGGGCTTCTCAGGCCGTAACGCGTCCGAAATGCCCCAGCAATGTCGGGGGCCTGCGCTTCTTAACGATCAGTTCCTGGGCAATGGATGCTTAAAAGTGATAGATACGTTTACCAGTGTAGGAATGTGTAATTTTCTAGAAGAAATAGACTGACCCGTGTGTTGCTTGTGTGTTGCCTCATTTAGGTGAAATTGTCGAGACGCTCTAATTTGATTCGTCAGGTTGACCCATGAACTGTTCACTCGAGGCACAACGACAAAAGAAGAATTTTTCACATGGGATTTTGTGGCTGCAGGCCTCATCCTGCAATTGAAACTAATTGAAGCTAACGGCAAACCCTAACTTATATTTTCAAACAGCCGTGCATAGCTGATGCTACGGCGAGTAGCGAAAACTCATCCTGAACATGTCAATGAACAAAGAATGAAATTACCTCTCCTGTCGACAATGAAATATAATTCTCTGGATGTTGTTTTCGAAATTTGCGTGAAACTATTAAAATAAAGAGTTGTGGTGCCAGCATGTCTCGCAATTTCGAGCGAAAGAAATGGCTCATTATTTTGTGAGAAAAGGGGCCATTTATCGCTGTGAGTTATTTTAGAGAGACGTGTGAGGTTGTTAGGATTCCGAGTCAGTTTTGTGAGCTTTATAGTGCGCTGCAGAGGCCTGGGAGCTCGCGGGGGATCTTCTCCTGTAATGGGAGGCCGGCCACAGAGCTGCTCTTGGATGCGTAATGTGTCGGTCACATCTGAACATTACGACTCTGTACACGTTAGGTTCCGCTCTTGGCTTCCAGCATTTGCGCAATATCTGCTGGAAATGACCCATCTGCTACGCTTTCATGTCCTTTGTTTTCAATGAAATGTTTCCGTCTCACGCCCGAAATGGATGTCTAGCACTGCGTGGTCTTTTCTGCATTCAGTCGTTTTGTTTTGAGGCAATTTATGGAAAAACTTCTGTGTATTTTGAAGTAATCCCACGTACCATTCCCGAAAAACTCGCTTTCGTGTTCTCTTTTTTCAATTTCGTGTTCTCTTTTTTCAATTTTGTGTTCTCTTTTCCCTCGTCGTGTTCTCTTTTCCCATATCGTGTTCTCTTTTCCCATGTCGTGTTCTCTTTTCCCATGTCGTNTCTTTACCCAACTCGTGTTCTCTTTACCCAACTCGTGTTCTCTTTACCCAACTCGTGTTCCCTTTTCCCATGTCGCGTTCTCCTCTATACATGAAAGCGAGTATTTTAATGCATCTTATTCCTTTGAACCAGCACGAAAATCCTTCCCCGAAAGAGCTTTAAGAGTAAGTGCTGTTTTCTCGGGCTTTGTACTGCCTTCACCCAAAAACTTTGCAAAAATATACCTCGTAAAATCGATAAACCAAATTTTAAATTTACTTGGAAAACGAGCGCTGCAAAATTATGAGAGGCATATCGACCAAGCTGCAAGACATTTGTGTCGAAAAAATTTCAGTTCATACTTCCAATTTTTCATTTTAAATTGTTTCATCATGAACATTGGTAAAAAAATACTCGTTTACACGATATTCAAAGAACATGAAATGTTAATAGTTTTTACTCCTCTTTTATGAAGAAAAATTCGGTTCTAAGCCGTTCATTCTCCATTGGCAGTTTTTTAACATACCATGAAGAGCAGTTGTCTTATTTCTCGATTTTTAGCCTATTGTGCTTCATATTGCTACTGTATACTGTCTATTGTGCTCCATAGTGCCGCTGTGAACTGTCTATTGTGCTCCATAGTGCCGCTGTGAACTGTCTATTCGTACATTCATTGAAATAGATGAGAGGCTTATCATGATATTGACCATTGTGTGCTTTATTTGTTGTCATTTCACGATTTTACCACCCTTGTAAAGGCAATGTACGAATGAGTGAATTTCAAATCACTCTCCATGCAGTATCGTGGAGAGTGACTAGTGTGCTTGTGAGGTCACGACTGCGTGTAATGGAGCACGGTAATGCGAGAGGATATTTTAAAATCCTTATCTTGCTCTTTGCTTACTGGCGGATGCCTGTTTTCCTCTATCACGTCTCCTGCCCTCAGGTTCCTAATGGGCCAGTTCGTGTCGTCGCACGGTGACGTCATCAGCCACGTGAACATCAGCAGCGTGCGCGTGGCTGACGGAGGCCTCTATCGCTGCACGGCCCAGAACACGGCTGGTCAGGTGCACCACTCTGCCCGCCTCAACGTGTACGGGCCGCCCACCATCCGCCACATGGGGCAGCTCACCGCCGTCGCGGGGGAAACTCTGAGCGTTACCTGCCCCGTCGGCGGCCATCCCGTCCACAAGATCACGTGGCAGAAGGGTGAGAGAATTCGTGCTGCGTATGAGTGACTCGAAGGTAGGACCAGGAGTGGTGTGCTGCAGGTAGAGTTTTAGCATTAGTGTTGCGAGCTTCGTGGACAGATAATATTATAAATCAGTGCCTAAGTCGTTGATAATATTTAGCTGTAATTGAAATATAGTGCTTAAATATCTCCTTCAATTTAACTATTCGGTTTTCGTGCCACATTTCGTTGATGTAAGGCCGTGGGATTCGGGTATTTTTCCGAATCTTGCGACCCTTGTTTATAGCAGTCATCAGTTTTATGGCTTTGTTCGTTTGAACGCTGTTGACGGCCATGATAGAGCTCATCGGTCTGCTCTTATCGATGCTCCATGCAAAGCAAAATGTAAAATTCAAATCAAATGAGCTTGCCGTCTCAAAAATTGGCCCTGAAAATTCCCTTTCAACAATTCGTATCTAGTTTTCCTGTCCTTTGAATTTTATTAGAATATCGTACAAATAATATACAGCATCCTGCATAAAATGTGCATATTCAAGTGCCAACCTTGAGGTGTTATTGAAGCGAACCGTGCCAACCTGAACTTGCCGTCCCTGAGGATTAACGACATGCGGATAAACCTCGCCGTGTTAGCTAAAAAATTATAATTTTTCATCTAGCGTTTGACGACGGATGTTGCATCCCAGCTGGGAACCGCGAAGAAATTCGTTCCTGACCGTGAACACTGAAATAAGGCGGGAGAAATGAGCGAGATACTCCATTGTCCTGCGCGGCGCCCCTCTTGCGACAGACCCTCGTTCTATTCGTGTGTTTGGAAACTACGGTGCAGTGGATGTCCATATTGTGGCTGTTCTTATTTGAGGAACAAATGCAACAGTAATGGAAATTGAATTGCCTTGAAATACGTACGGCCGTCTTTAAAGTTTATCCCGCCCAACTGCATTTTGATATCTGTGCAGTTTTCGACTTTAAGAAGCAGCTATAATAATCTCCTTAAACTGCTTATTGCTGCTTTTACGGCAACGTTAGGTATTGCCGCACCCGCCTACATCTCTCGGACAGGTAGGGTTAGCTACTGGAATGACGTCATTGCGGATGTGTCAAATATGGGCTCAGGCTCGGAAATATACAGACCCTGCTACCTCTCCGGGGAATAAAAGACGCACTTACTAATTTCGTCAGAGGTATTTGTTCAGTAATTTGTGAGTTTATTTTGCGTAGCGTACCCTCCGACCTGTCAACACCCCATCCCCCCCCCTCCCATACAAGATTATGTGATAGAAGGATTGGGATTTCATCTCATCATTTTCACGTAGTATATGTAAAGCCTCTCATTGTTATCTCGTGAATCGTACTTTTTGCACCTTATTGAACGGCCTGGGTAGAAGAAATAATTTTGCGCATTTTCCACAACGTTTTTGAAGGTTCAGATGGAAAGTTATTGGTCTGATTGAACGAAGTAAGGTAGAAGAGATTTTTTTTAATGAGACTCCTTTCATGCTCCGATTGGTATAAATTTGGTCATAGCTTATCAACGCTTCAATTTCCTTCTATTGGATCATGTAAAAATGTGTCCATGATGCTTCTAGGTTTGCACGGATTTTGATGTCAGTTTAAAATTTCTTTCGGTTGCCCATCAACGTCAACACCTGAGGGTTATAACCGAGAAAATGTAGAGTGAGTGCTCTGTTTCCGGCAGTTTTTCATTGCCGGCGTGATTCCAAAACAATTTGAACAGTCCCAAAATTGCTTTTATTGTTTAAAACAATATCAAAATGCTGTGGTAATATTTGCTTTTTTAATAATGTGCACACATGGCACAGACGGCGTGGAGCTGCCCATGACTCACCAGCAAAGGGTGCACTCTAACGGGACGCTGACGATCGCCGCAGTAACTCGAGCAGGTGACGAGGGCAGCTACTCCTGCTCGGCCTACGACAAGCAGGGCCGCTCTGACTCCCAGGCTCTGCAGATACAAGTCCGCGGTACGGCACTCTTGACGAACTCTTTTTTGCTGGTTGTCCTTCCATACTTATTGAGGTGTCGATGAATAATATCGACCCCTGTGGACGCTGTTGCTTTCACGCGGTCGCTGTCCATTATACCACGTGACTGCACCGCTGGCTACCTGAGCAGTGGTCGTTACCAGGTTAAGAGCTGCAATACTGTACTTTTATAGAGAAGCTGAACTTTACTACAGGCTTTCATGACGGATAAAAGATTTTACGCGGCGTTCTGTTCTGTCGACATCGTCACCTTCCTTGTTATTGTAATTTTTCAGGTCAAGTGTTGATGCTTGCCATACAATACTGACTGTGGTGTAAAATTTAAAATTGATTGCTTTTTTGCTGAATGATGTGAACATTGATTTTTAAATTTATTTTAGGGGATCTTTGTCTACAAAGTACTGATGATTCGTCAGAAATATAAATCCCGTGCAGTGACTTTTAGGCTAAATTCACAAGTCTCCTTTATTTTTCTAACGCAAACAATGGCCGTCGGTTATTGAATTTGAAAGTTACTTTTGATAATTGTTGATCTGACGGTATATTGACCTCATTGCTTGTTTATTTTCATTTCGTAAAATTTTCTATTTTTGCTAAGAATGAATCGTGGTGCCTCTCACGGGACGCAGTATGTGCCGTAAGCAATAGGGTTGGGTTAGATAGGCGCGTCTACCCTGTGCTATGGGGACTGGCGCCCTCTGAGGGGACAATGTTAGGTTACCTCAACTTTAGCTAGGCTTTCGGGACTTTTATCTTTCGTGCCCACTAAGCATCTTTCATTTTCCATGCCTTCTTTGCTTGTGTTCTTTCATCTTTTTTTCTTCATTTGCCGTTCCTATGCGCAAAGGATCTTGTGCAGGAATACACCTGTGCATAGATTCTACGATTTCTGAAGTCCACACTAAATGGTCCAATCTTTTCACTTTCTTGACATCGCATTCCATGTGCTCTGGGAGCTCAAACTAACTAATAATAATTGCAGAGATTGGTGAAAAGTGAGAACGTGTGTGGTGATGCAGGTGTTATTAATAAAATACGAGTATGTCAAATTCACACTCCCGCACGTTTCCAGCCATGTACTCCTGAGATCACCAAAAACAATCACGTTACTTTCGAAATCTAATAAAAAAATACCAATACCACCACTAAACTAAAAACATTTAGAAACTTGCACCTTCTCAAAGAAATGCTATTCTCAAGCCACTCAATAATTGTCATTCATCAATAATAGTTTCTATGATGCATAAATGTCAATATACTGTATGTATTTGATGAATATCTTATATATTCTTAGAGGAAAGTCAACATTCCTAAATAAATATTTCAAATTTCTAAAAACATTCTCACGGCTCTTGCCTTCAGTCGAGTTAACGTGCCCACAGTTCCTCTCACAGTTCCCACAGTAACGTGCCCACAGTTCCTCTCACAGTTCCCACAGTGACGTGCCCTAAGTTGCTCCTGACGTGCCCGCAGTTCCTTTCACAGTTCCTCCCACAGTGACGTGTCCTAAGTTGCCCCTAACGTGCCCACAGTTCCTTTCACAGTTCCCACAGTGACGTGTCCTAAGTTGCCCCTAACGTGCCCACAGTTCCCCCTCACAGTTCCCACAGTAACGTGCCCTAAGTAGTTCCTCCTAACGTGCCCGCAGTTCCCCCCCAACTGGCGCCCCTGACGTTCATGGGCGGCAACAGGGCAGGGCTGCGGGCCCAGGCCACCTGCCTCGTGCTGGCAGGGGACCCGCCCATCCGCCTGCGGTGGTACAAGGATGGCAAGGAGTTGGCGGCGGGCCTGGGGGACGTGACCATCACCCATCCTAACGAGTTCTCCTCATCTCTCTCCATCGAGCGAACGCTGGGCAACCACGCCGGCAACTACACGTGTTCTGCCTCGAACAGCGCTAGCGCCGCGTCGTCATCTGCTGTGCTTACCGTCAATGGTGGGTGGTTACTGTCTGTGCTGAGTATTTACCGCGTGTGGTGGGTGTTTACTGTCTGTTTGTCGTGTGTGGTGGGTGTTTACCGTCTGTGGTGGATGTTTGCCTTCAGAGATAGGTGTTTTCCATCAGCAAAACTTCCCGTTTACAGGAGTCCTCTCAACATGCCAGCAATTCTATTTGTGTTTTCCATTTAAAAGTCACTCCAGCTAATTTTATGTTATAGCTGACATTCTGGTATAAAAAATACCCAAAACTTGAACAGTAACAATAAACTAATAACACGACTACCATTTACTGTTTGTGTTTGCGTAGTATTTCTTGTTCTTACGCTACATGTGTAAGATAACGATCAATGAGAAAGGGTCAAATAGTTCTTCTGAACTTTAAAAGATCTAATGCAGACCTACGTAGCTCTTCTTCTTTTGATGAAAATTAGAATGTATTGCTGGATGAGTTCAAATTTAATTTTGATATGCATCATTACAAATCGCCCATAAATATCGCAAAGTTTTATTCAGTTGTTGTAAAATTATTTTAGCTTGTCTTATTCCTTATTCAAACTTCTGATCATCGCAAGGCTGTACCTGTTAACAGGCATCGTCTTTATGGAATTTTACCCTTTGAATCCAAAGCATATAAATAGTTCTCAAGTTCATCTAAGGCCTAACAATGTTGCGTGCTTTCAACTTGTAAACATCCAAAAAAATTCAATGATCACTTTTAACGACTGGCATGTCCAGTTATCGTGGCACCAGACGCACATAATTTCCTTGACTGTTACTCCAAATGAATCTTGATCGTTCTCTGGCTGAGAAAGAGACGTAGTGTAAGAGCACAAAGAACAAAATTCAGCCGAGACTGAGGTGTCTTACAGCACACGCAGGTGGGACTTTATATTCACGTGATTCGCCTGACATGGTCTCAAATTCACTCATTTTATTGCCACAGTGCCGCCGACGTGGCATCTGGAGCCGTCGGACGCGAGCGTGTCTCTGGGGGCGTCCCTGGAGTTGCCCTGCAGCGCTGGTGGCTTCCCGCAGCCCAGGGTCACCTGGAGGAAGCAGACAGGTCACTTCACCTAGCCTTGCATCTGCGGGCGAGGAGAGTTCATGTCTCCTAACCCATTAATGCTTTAGCTTTCTCTCAATAAACTTGGATTGCATTTTAGGGACTAGTGGTTAAGACGTCGATTGTGTTAGAATTAAAGTTGGTAAGAAAATCAATGACCAGTTACGGAAGTGAATGTGATCCCTCAGACTGTACAGGGAACATTCGTGGGGTGCCGAGTTCATAAATTTTTGGAGTGAACTGTTTTTGGTCCATTTCCATATTTTTTCGTAAGTTACGAGTATTATAAAACATCAATAAAGAAACAATATTTTATCAAGAAAACATTACAAACTATTGCCACCCTTCTGAGGCGGTAAAGTTACCCTCGGTATCCAGAAAACAGGACGCCATGCGTTAATGGGCCGATTGATGTTCAAATTCCCGAGAGGTTTCAATTGCATTCCTGTCAGATGCTTCACAGGGAACGACTCCTCTGAAAAGCGATAAATCATCTTGCTGTTGCGCTGAGCGCACAGTGAACACTTTATTCCTACTCTTTTCCGTCCACGCTTTGACATTGAGTGCTCCGTACTACAGTTATAAATTCAATTAAGATATCACCGTGTCCACAGCCTCTGGCAACTGGGGCGAGATCAGCGGTGGTTCGATGCGCACGAATCATGGCAGCGCGGTGCACGGAGGCCGGGGGTACAGCCCCCCTTACAGAGGTGCCCAGAAGGCGGAGGGGGGGCACAGCACCCTCGTTATTGTGGAGGCAGCTGAGGAACACGACGGCCGCTACCTCTGCCAGGCCAATAATGGAGTCGGAGCAGGATTGTCCAAGCTCATCGCCATTACTGTTCATAGTACGCCTCACTCCCGTTTTGTGGAACTTTTGGCATGTTATTTTAACAATGTTTTGATTCTTTTTTTCAAATCTGGTGCATAGAATTCATAAATTCGGAGTCTTTCTATCAATGTTATGTCGTTGCAATATGCTCCAAATTTAATCGATAATAGCCGTAATCTGAGATACGTGATCGTGTTTCCTTGGCGTTTGCTGGAGAACTCGTGGTAGTAAAATTTTGATGTAGCATCTGGAGTTGTTCGTTGGCATTAGGAGCGATATTATTCACTTCATCTCTTCATTCCTTTTTCTGTGTGTGTGTTTACCGCTGACGGTACATATTATCAGCTGATTTTCCTCTCAGGGAGCATAGGATAGGCCATAGGCAATAGGGTTAGGTTAGTTAGGTTTGTTATCCTGTGTTTTGGGGACTGGCGTCCATAGGAGGACACTGTTAGGTTACCTCAGCTCTAGCTAAGCCTTCGGGACTTCTAGTTTTTGAGCCCACTTAGCTTCTTTCCAATTTCATACCTTCTTTGCTTATTATTCTTTATCCTTTCTTCCTCTTCTTTCTTAGCTTTCTGTTTCTATGCGCAGGGAATCTTGGGTAGGAACACACCTGTGCGTAGATTTTACGTTTTCTCAATTCTGTACTAAATAGTCCCTTTACTTAAATCCATACTAAATAGTCCCTTCTCTTAAGTCCGTTCTAAATGGCTCCTTCTTTTCTATGTCTCTGGATCACATTTTTATGGGAGCTTTAAACTTACCCATAATCTAATCTCATCTTTAGCTTTGTGCGAAGACTAGCGACACCCTTATTATGATAGTGCATTTTGAAATCTATGTCAACTGTAAAGGGTTAATTTCGATGACGCAATGTGCAGAGCCGCCGCGTTTCTCAGACGAGGTGCGTCGTGCGGAGGTGGCTGTGGGAGGCACGGCAACGTTTGTGTGCAGAGCTGAGGGCGACGCTCCCCTCACTCTCCAGTGGAGGAGAAGAAACTCCACCTTGCCCAGCTCCGCCAGGTGTGTGCTCCACCTATGTAGGTGGTAACAAAGAGGTTGTTTTTACCGTTGTAAATCAATGACGAAATTCAAAAAGTGCTAGAAATTTTTTTGTTACCTGGTAAATGTAGAAGTGAATAATTTGACATCAACACTCAAAATTAAAAATCAATGTGGAAATTTGTTTTTTCATGATCGGTTGTATTTACAAAAAATCCTCATCGAGACAATGTTATGCCGTTCTGGATTTTCTATTTTAATTGTTACTGAATTGATTTCTCTCACTTTGTTCGACTTCCCCAATGTGTATTCGTATTTATTAAGAGTGATAATTTTGGGCGAATAATTTTATGAATATTTTAGCTCAAGAGCATATATGTTTGCAAGTTGAAGAGGAATAGTGCTTTATGAATTTCCTTTTTTTTTGTAGTTTTCCTCCACAATCAAATTACACAATGAAATGAATTTGAACAAATAAGCTTGAATTACTTGTTGCGAAAGGTGGCACGTTAATTTGTTTGTGAGCCCGCAAGGCTTGTTTACTTCAAAGCTAGTTCTGGATATCATCAATAAGACTTCAGTTATTTGTTATATGAGAGGCAGTTCAAAGTCATCATGGGAATGTGGTTTACAGATATTACGTGTTTTTTTGTAATGCCTAATTACATCTGCAATGTATAGGATTGGTCAGCAATTTACGGTATTTGGTATCAAGATTACTGACTTCTATATTTTCAAGTATTTTAACCATTAGTTTAAAATTTTCACTATACAAATATGAAAATAGGTAATCATGATACTAAATTTAGGGAATTAAAAAGGGTTCTTTGTTTTAGACTCACCCTGTACTTCATTCGAAAATTTAGTCAGGGCACATACTGCGTCCTCTCTCTAGGCATGCACTCCACAAGGATACCAAATGCACGGGAACGTTGCCCGAGTTTCTTCACTCGAGACTCTGAGAGCCGGGGGAGTCCAGGCACGAATTAACCCCATTTTATAGGAGTTTTCATTTGATTGTAGCGCTTAATGAACTGCCTTTCGGTCACTTATTTTGCCAGCAAAGAGGTTCAGAAACGAATGATATTCGTTCCAGTAATATAACTTATAGATGACTCGTTAGAATTCTTGATCTCTGAGAGTGGGACTCCCAATAACTGTACTGCTACTAAACGAAGAAATAATGTACTTGTGATCATTAGCAATGAGTTTCAAAGATGCTAGATAATAAACATAAAATTGATTAGAGTAAGAGAAGATATCAACATTATCTTGCATTCTCTGGAGTAACTCTAAAAATTAATGGACTACAAAACTGTAAATAATTTTATATGAGTGCGCTCTCTTATTTAACGTTTGCCCGCTGGGTTTTCTAGCGAAAATTTTATTTTCAGACGACTTTTCATCGACCTCAAAAACCAAAATGCATGAATAAACTTGAAAATGAGTGGTTCATGCCCAAACATGATTAGGAATGACAAGAACGTATTTAATTTTTTTACAATCTAAGATTCGATAATTTGACTCGTCCAGTATTGAGAAGTTAAGCTGGGTAAAAGCGAGTAAACTCGTCCGTGTGGGTGAAGGGGCTCACACGCGGCACCTGCCTCAGGTACGGCCTAGAGCGGGGGGCTGATGAGGGGGAGGAGGCCGCAGCGCTGCTCCTCAGCGTCCGTAGCGCCGCCCCGTCCGACAGCGGCGATTACGAGTGTCGGGCGGCCAACGAACACGGCACAAACTCCATGCTCTACGTACTGCTCGTGCAAGGTGACCTCTTCTCGAGACTCCGTGCATTTGCTGAACCTGAAATCGAGCTTTTTGAATCGAGGTCGTCTGAGTGGAGGACATTTAGCAGTCTCAACTACCATCCTGGGTCAATCGCACACCGTTTGGTCAAATTTGATGGTTTCCTTGATTGTTTTTCTGATGGTTTTTCTTAAATTTAGCTTTAGGTTTCAAAGGGTAGTTATTGAAGTGTTTCAGTACTTGATGGCTTAAGAAATTTAAATATTACGTAGAAACGTGTTTGGTAATTCTGTGTTGAATCGCGAACCCTGCACGTTGTTGAAACCAGAACCTTTGGTTGATTCGGTCTTGTTGCACGCATGTATGTACGCTTGTATGTACGCATGTATGTACGCTTGTATGTATGTCTCTGTGATGAGATCTTGCTTGGTTTCTGAGATGGGTCTTGGTGTGATTTCAACTAGCGCTGTGCTCTTCATTAACACTGATTTCAACTAGCGCTGTGCTCTTCATTAACACAATTCAAAAAAATTTCTGAGCTCATGCAGCCGAATTTCCTTCAATAATTTTATGAAGTCGTCTATCCTAAATTAGTTCGTTATTGTCTTCGTCCAGGACTGACTGCATATACCAAAAGTAGCTCAACACGTGAGGCGATACTCTATTTACCCGATTATTTGGTGATAACACTGCATTTAGAAGACGTCCTCTTTTGAACGAGGGGAAAAGTAAGCCTTTGGTGACTTCAAGACTTTACTAGAGCATCGCTATCGGGTTGGAATAGGTAATCGTTGTTGCTTTTCAATCTCCAAACTGACGACTTTTCCATGCACCCATCATCAACGAATACAGTCACGTTTGCGGGGTTATTTACTACTTTTGAGATAGGGTTTTTTTAATTGTATTCAGTTTCATATGTTTGTTTTTGTGGTACAAAAAATTACTTCTATGTATGTTTCAGGAAAATCTTTTTCTATGGTACCGTAATAAGAAACCTAAGTCGCTATGACTTTTCGAGAAAAACTTAGAAAGCATTCATATAACATTACCTCTATGGCGAGGAAAGTACCGGCAATCATGCACTGTTCAGTATTGCACTTCGAGTAGAAACCTCAAAATAATATTCTATCCCGGAATGATTGAAATTAGAGTACAATTTACGAAAAGCCGTGCCCCCACTAACTCCTGGTCTGATAACGTTAGCGTCTGCTACGTCAGATGTGCCGGCGATGCCGTCTGGCGTTGCCGTGACGGAGACGACGTCTAGGTCGGTGTCCCTGTCCTGGCAAGACGCTTCGTCACAGCTGATGGCAGGCATGCCCGTCGCCAAGTACGTCGTCATCTACACGTCAGACCGCGGTCAGTTACGCATCGCGTCGCTTGATCAATGACGTACATTCTTTGGTGAACTTGGTTCAGTTATTCATGTACTTAATTCATTCTCTCGTGTGCCTAATGCATTCTTTCATCTACTTGATTCATTCTCTCGTTTACCTAATTTGTACTTTAATGCTCTTAGTTCATTCTCTCATGTACTTAAATCATTCTTTCATGCTCGTATTCCCTCCGTTACTTATTGCTTCAAGTCTACTGTAATTTTCTAATAGTATGCACTGCGGGGGCTGAATAAAGCCGTTAGCAATCGTTCCTTCCAGAATCTCCATTTCTTCTAGAATTTAGATCAGTTTCTTCCAGAATTTGCCAATCGTTTTTTCCATAATTTTCCAATCGTTTTTTCATAATTTTTCAATCGTTTCTTCCATAATTTTCCAATCGTTTCTTCTAGAACTTGCCAATCATTTCTTCCAGAATTCGGTAATCGTTTCTTCCAGAATTTAGCAACCGTTTTTTTAGAATTTACCATCATTTTTTCCAGATTTTAGCAGTCGTATTTCTCGAATTTAATAATGTTTCAGAATTTATTAATCGTTAGGAATCGTTTTTTCCAGAATCTCCGAAAGAAGAGACAGTGCACTCGTCAGCAGCTAAGCTCAGCGACCTGACGCCTGCGACGCGCTACTTCGTGAGGGTCGCGGCGGAGAACAGCGTCGGCAGGAGCCCCCTCACCGACGCGGTTACCGTCACCACCCTCGAGGAGCCCCCCACTGGACACCCTCGTAACGTCAAGGTCTGTTGCAACTCGTCGTGTTCTCTCTTATAGCGAGTCCGTTTATCGTACAAGAGATTCTTTACACTTAGAAGCTTATTTTTTTCGGACTGGTCTATTTCGCTCGTGTTTTTATATCAAGGAATGAAAAGGTCTTTAACGACTGCTCATGCCCGCTGTTATCATAACTAATCAGTTTTAGGTGTGAGTTTCTGTCAACTCTTGTGTGATGTCAAACTCTGTCGGACTGATCAAATTCCTATCAATGATTAATAGCGTTGGTTGAGGAATGTCAAGATTGGTTGCAACCGATCATATTCAACTCAATATCGAGTAGTTTGTTGTTGGAGGACTTCTTTCAATCCTGAAATTTACGTTTTTGAACTGATCAATTTCACATCGACTATTACGGCAATGAACGCCAAAGTTTGCCGCGACTGATCATGTCCATTGTGTGCTCTTGACTATGATACTATATTTTTCAGACTGATCACATGATCATTAATGTTTGTTGTGGAATGTCAAGGTTTGTTGCAACTGAGCTAGTCCGATGCTAGATAGAATCAGTTGTAGTTAGAGGACTTCTGTCAAGTGTGATATTACAATATTTAGGACATTACTACTTTTAACGATACTTACAGTGAGAATTATTGGTAGCAGAAAGTAGTTCTTCTTGAGCCACATGAGAGAGCTCGTTTAAACCCCACATCTGCGTCATGAGCTGTGAAGCAACCTATTGTCAAGTGGAATTATTTTGTGATAGATTCAGCGGCCCTCATTTAAGCTCTACGAAAAGTCAAAGATTTTAATCTTAAAATAAGTTTCAATAAACGCTATCGTTGCATTTTTCAGGTATAATTTCAAAGAATGGGAGTGAATGGGGAACTCAAAATAACGTACCAGTAGCATGAATAGCATCATGGTAGCAGTCTCGTAACACTCATAAATTCCCGAAAATTTACGAAGCGTACGCGAATTTTATTACCATTTCTTATCGTTGTCTGAAGCTGGCGACAACTGAACTTTATGACTAGATATGACCTGGAAAGATCTTCGCTTTCAACATAACCAGGGAGTATTTCCCTTGTAAAAGGAAGTTTAAACCACACATTCCTCACATCCCTCACCACGCCAGTAGTTGTAAGGCATTGCAAACCCACCGGTAAAACGTGTCGGAATTAATAAAGGTTCTTTAAAGGTTTTTTAAAGGTTCTTCATGGGAGCCCGCGCTAGGCACTCCAGATCCAGCGCTGACCTCTAGGTCTCGCATGTGTGAACGCCGAGGCGACCTAAACTTCACTATTTACATCCACTTGTGATGGGGTGCAGTGGCGCAAACTATCAGGACGTTTCTAAGAACTCTCGAAGAAACGAAAAATCATGCGAAGTTGTTCCCTGTAGAGATATAATTAGAAAAACTTGACTACTTTTAAAAAATTTAAGATAATTTTGATCTAGTACTCCATTCCGGTTGGATCTTTTAATGAAGGTATTGTTGAGTTTGCGAGCATTTAATTTCTAACTCAAGGTTTTGCCTTGAAATATTTTTTTACGCAAATAATATAACATCTAATCAACATTAAATAGGTATTCTTACCGTTGAAATGGTAAAATGCAAGCATTTCATAATTGACGACTATGCTTGAATTTTCTTTCCGTCTGTGTGAGGGGTAAAAGCAGTATCGCATTGCCGACAGGTGGTGAGCTCTACAGCTCGGAGCCTGCGGCTGCAATGGGAGGCTCCTGCTGCCAACGCCACCCACGGGGCGGTGGTGGGCTACTACCTGGGGCACAGGGAGAACAGGTGAGTGTGCAGCTACTACCTGGGGCACAGGGAGAACAGGTGAGTGTACAGCGTCACAATGGCTGCGAAGTGCCCGTGACTCCGACCTTGGAATTGATTTTGAGATCTCACTTGCTGCATTACTTAATTCCAACTCGTAATTCCAGCAGCGGTGGTGGGCTTTGATCTGTAGCACAAGGAGAACAGGTAAATCTACCGCCAGGGAGACATTCGAATGAAATGCGGGCGACTCAGACCTCGGAATAGATTTCAATCATTGACTTGCTGCATCCCTTATTTAGCGCAAAAATTTGCGTTTTACGTTTTTCTATTGAAAGGAGTATAGACGAAGTTATTTGGATGTATTTGCAGTAAAATTTTCCTCTCACAGTGAACTAGGAACGTTGTAGAATCTTTTTCCCGGTTTCGAAATTATGGATTAACCAATCAATTTAAATAATTTTGAGTTAGACCCAAATATTTTTTTATTTTCGAAGAACATCGATGCTGCTTTTCATAAATTATTTGTTTGCAAGGGAAATTAGCATACTCATATTTGCGTTGTTATTTTTTAGATTTATTACGTTCAGCTCCCTCTGCATTCTCCTTGTATTCTCTTCTCTTGTTCCATAAAACAGAAAGGAAAGGGACGCTACAAGGAAATGGAGCGCTCCTCTACACGAGACTCGTCTTGGTAACTGAGAGCAACGTTTCTACTACGAGCTGCATTATAGTTTGAGTAATGCGTACGCAATACATCAGAAAAATTTTCATCTATTTAAGCTTTACAAGTGTATGAATAATTATCTGCGTGTCTTTTGTAATGCGTGTCAGCAATTGCAACGGTGATATCAATTTAATTTCGTGCAAAAACAAAACTGTTCTGTGACGGTGTTCCCATGAAGAATATCGGCTTGTCTGCTTGGGAAAATGGCACAATAATCCTGTGACGGGAATGGTAGTAAAATGGCACAATAATCCTGTGACGGGAATGGTAGTAAAATGGTACAATAATCCTGCGGCAGGAATGGTAGTAAGATCACGCTACCATCACGATGATGTCTCTTAAATTTGTCAACAATTTCGACTCACATGAGCACAGAAATATACTTTTACAAGATTCTTAGATAAGCAAAGGATGCACTTTATCGAATTTGCCTCGTAATTGGAACAATGAGAACAACATGTAACTATCAGTTTGATGTCATGTAATGCGATAGGATGTCTCAAAGACTTATTGAAGGCGCAGACTGTTGTTTAGCTAGAATCAAGTTTGCATAATTTTCTTATTAAAACACGAAACAAATTCATTTCGCTTCTTGAACTTGCATAAAAAATACTCTTGTTCTTGTACTCTATCTGTAATTGGACATACGAAAAGAAAATTAATATCAATATCTTATTATTAATTTCTCTTCATTTAGGCTTTTCATATTATTGCGCAATCAATTCTAACCTGTTCAATGTCATTTTCTTCGAGATAAAAATAGAACATTTGATCATGCAGCATCCGTATGAGAATTGGCACACTTTTACATCATCAGTTGGAATCAATGCGATTTGACTCGATAATATCTATACGCAAGCGGCTCTAGCAACAAATGCGACTTGACTTGCTAAATATACAAGTTAGTAGCAAGTGCGACTTGACTCACATCTACACCTCTGCAGCTGTAGTAAACAGCGCAGCTTGACTCCTTAACATGTACAAGCAGCTGCTTTGGTTTGCAGCTTCACCAGCCGAGGAGACGAGACTCCCTTCAACTTCTCGGCCATCCCGCTGCCAGGCCACCTCGAACCAGGTGTTCACGCTCCCACTCCATCGCTGCCTGGGGCTAGCCACGTGATCGAAGGGGCCCATGTGAGGTCTGGGGGCGTCATCGAAGTCACGGTGGGAGGCTTGAGGCCCAACACGAGATACGCGTTGGTGCTCAGAGCGTACAACTCGAAAGGCGCGGGGCCCTCGTCCCCTGCGGTCACTGCTCAGACCATGGAGGACAGTGAGTCCTCTCTCGCTTGGTGGATTTTGTGCGATGTTGCATCATTCCAATGCTGCTTCATGGAGCCCTGGTGTCTGAATTAGGGGTCTTTCTTATAAAAATTGAAGCTTTTTCTTGATATAATGAATTTGTATTACATTTATGCATTACGGTACCACAAAGTTAAGATATCACGTTCCAATTTATGGTATTATGTTGTGTACAACGTTCACCGCCTGTTCTTCCACAATAAGGAAAGTAATTTTGTCATGAGAACTGTAGCTAAAGTAAGATTTTCATGTGAGCTTCGAAGGATTGTCTGTTAAATACTGATACAGCAAGTTAGTCCTCTACTTCTATCAAACCCGTCGATTTGAGCAAAAATGCTATGCTGACAACTCGAAAATAAAATTCTTAGGATCCCGAAGCCTCTTCGCAAGCCAGGGGAAGCCACTCAGCACATTAGATATTTAATTCCACGGCGGAATAACTGGGTTATTCGTAAATAATTGGTTTACATATCATATATTTTAACACATCCTGTAAGCATTCTTGGGTTTTAACTCTACACTCGAAGTAAATACAAAGCGATTTAGGTAATGTGTGCCTCAAGCGTGTGAGCAAACCGAGGTGTGGCATTAATGCATTGTGACAAACTTCTCTGAGTCATATGTCTTTGTGACACATATGACGCACACTGTAAGCGTACCAAGTGTAACACGCCTTGCGTAAGTCTACAGTATTTCATGTAGAAGTTTACGTTACTAAAATTACCACTAATTCTACAGATCGACTGCAAATAAATGGAAATAACAAATATTTTAAAGCTTCTAGACCAAATGCCATCTAACTAAAAAGGTTCTACTTGTAAATGTGGTTTTGGGTATTCATGTGAGGGAAATATGTACGTAACTCTGAGCTAATTAACAAAGCATTTTGATGCAGTGACACCTCTTTAAAGAGTGATCTCAAGCACTTATTTCTCATTGGATCAAATGGCTGTCCGTACGAATACATAGTTTGCTGCTGCAGCAGCGATTTAACGAGTGAATGATGAACACCCTTGTGTGTCATAATTTCTCTGGGTGTAGTAGGTTTCCGGTACGCCAGAAATTCTGTCAATGCATGACAAATAAGCTATGATGAATAAATGTCCAAAGAGTATGAAAACATTTTGTCATTCCTTAGAGCCGAGCGGACCTCCACAACACGTGACCTGCGAGGCGCTGTCTTCATCCAGCCTGCTGGTGAAGTGGGCGCCTCCGGCCGCCAGGGAAGCCAACGGCATCATCACCAGTTACAGAGTCGCCTATTCTAGGCTTTTCGAGCCTGGTTAGTGTTAAAACGTCTACTTTTGCCCTCTGCCTTGGCTGTGTGTTTCGGTGCTCTCTGTGTTGCGAAAGCTATTGAGCTTATCGTGAACAATTGTTTCTCGCTCTAGAATCTGCGTGAGATTTTTTTGGCATCCTCATTTGTAAAAGCCCGTACGACAGTCAAGGAGACAATTTGCTACTAATCCGAGATGTTGCTTTTGCATTACATCGTCTTTTTCAACCTCCGTAAGCTAGGGACAAAATGGTCCCTTGGTGGTATGATGATTTGTATGTATTTCGTTTACTAGGCCATTTAATACTACTTTCCTTCAAAGTAATCTACTCTAGACGGTAAGTGGATAAACCTTGAACTTTTGCTTGTACTAACACCAGACTATGTTCCTGCGATCATTTTTTTTAACAAAGTACATTTAATGGCGGTTATTGTAGGATTATTTTGGGTTATCTTTTTACTCGAAACATTTTCTATGGTGACCAAACGTGGGAGATTGAGCGGTCATGCAAGTCGAGCACATTTTTCTATTTGTATCTTGTATACTAGTGAAATGCTTTTTCCTCGTAGATGTTTCAGTTAAAAACACTGCACGATTCAAGCGTATAGCTTACTCTTGACAGTTCGGCTAATTGATTTTATAATTTCATATTTCGTGTTTTCTTATCATTTTTATTCTGAATCCTCAATTCATGACGCATAAGTTTGTAGAATTCTTTCTTTAAATTATGAAACGGTTTTCTTTCCAATCTGGGATCGAGCTTATTGTTTCCATGGGAATTTGAAATAATTTAAAAAGTAATCAAGTAATCTTAAAAGAACTTCACATGCACGATGCACTCTTTATGCCTCATCATTTCTAATCTCTTACTTGCATTTACTCAGCTCTAACGGACACTGAATCGGAAAGATTGCAAAGCGCAATTCACAAAGCTGCTTCTGGTGGCTACGGTATAAACCCTTCCCTGCGAGGCTCGTTGAGCTTACCCTCTGGGGGAGGCAGCGGAGTGCTGGTGGTGGTCGAGGACCGCCAGTCTCGGCTGGTGTCTCTCAGGGCCTTCACCAACTACAGCGTCTCGATCTCCGCTGCTACGGCGGTGGGTGTGGGCGTGGCCAGCCCTGCCATCGTGTGCTGCACTCTCGAGGACGGTCAGTAGTAGCAGTTCACTTCGTACGTAATGCGTACAGGCACACAATTCTTTGCTGTGCTTCGAGTAACATAAATGGAACTTGCCAATTGTTTTTATCGCACGTGCGTCATAGTATAATGTTTCGAGTGGCTCGTTAAATTCATAAACTTCGCTCGTTGTTTCAATCACTCTGATATGCGTGTGTGTTGTATTAAAATTACCTTCATATATTTTTCCAAAACAAAGCAGTAATGGAGACCTCAACTACTCCATCTGGGCATTCTTAAATGAAATCGCGTGTAATGCAATTGTTTATTTCAGCTTGGAGTGCATATTCATTCCTCTGCAGGATGGTCAGAACCTTTATTAATTCCAACACGTTTTACCGTTGGGTAAAAGATTCTTATGGGTCAGAGATTCTATTCCCCAAAAATATATCTATGCTTAATAGTTCTTGAATGTTTCTGAAATGAGCCTATAGGCACAATCACTTTGTATGAAAGTAGAAGTTCAACGTGTATTTTCCTCTCAGTGGCATAGGATAGGCCTTAGGCAATAGAGGTAGGTTAGTTAGGTTTGTCTATCCTATGCTATGGGGACTAGCGCCTCCAGGGGAGCACTGTTAGGCTACCTCAGCGTTAGATAGGTCTTCGGGACTTCACTTGCTTCTTTCCGTTGTCATTCCTTCTTCGCTATTTATTATTCGTCTTTTCTTCCTCTTCGTTCTTAACTCACGGTTTCTATGTGCAGGAAATCTTGTGTGGGAACGCACCTTGTGCATAAATTCCTCATTCTCCTACGTCCATACTAAATGGTTTCTGCTCTTTCGGTGCGAGGTAGTCTGAGTTACTGAAGCGCTGCAATCACTACCATCACTACTACTATTACAATGTGTATTTTAGAAATTTGCGCAACTGATATAGTCAGCAAGCATTCCATGTTCCACAGTTAGAGTATTCTTCAGCAACAATTAAGGGAGAGAGTATTATAACGTATTAATTTCGCCCAGATTGAAAAAAGTCGCTTCAGATTGCTCGAGTGTTACCCATTTGTGGTTGATTTAAGAATGAATGAACTAATGTAAATAGTTTAGCTCCCGTACCATGTATGCTGAGATATAGACACTTTGTAAACATTCCAGTTCCGTCGGCTCCGGAGGCGACCAAGGTGGTGGCGTCGGGGCGCAACAGCGCAGTGGTGTCGTGGCGGCCGCCCAAAGAGGCGCGGGGCCGCATCACGCGCTATACGGTGCGGTGGCGCTGTGAAGCTAGAGCTGCAGAGTCCCGCAGAGTTGACTCCTCGACTGACCACTTCATAGTCACCGGCTGCTCTGATTCTAAGTTGGAGGTTTGTTGTCATGGAGGCAGTCCCAAATGTGTTGATAGGACTTGTCCTAAATAATAAAATGAGATTTCATAATGAGGTTGTGATAGTTAAGTTTTTATATATTTCAGGCTCTGTTAGCTTTAAGTTTTGATAGCGTGTCTCATGGGAGTTCTTGTGTGAATAATCCGATTAATCTTTGGTGAACGTCTGAAATTGAAGTTTGAACTCGAAGTGGCTATGCTTTTTGGAGTATTTAGGAGTATTTCATCAGCAGTGCCTCTTATTAACATCCATTATTAGATGAATACCATGTCTTTTTTCCTCTTTTGCTCGTCAGCTTAAAGTTCCTAAATCAATTTGCAATATTAGTAATCCTAGTTTTGTATCGTGTCTGAGCGCCGCCAAAATTCGATGACAGGTTTTGGTCGTTCTTCTGATAGATGAAGGGATTTGTTTACGATAATTGACTTCCCCATGCGCTTTAGTCGTCAAATGAAATTAAATTACGCATACTTGTTTGCTGAAAACGAACAAGAACCGTGATGACTTAACCCTATCCCTGGGTGGAACTGATTTCTTCAGTTATTGAGAACGCTCACCAGTAACGCATGACTAAGATGAGCTACAGGTGTGGGGAGAGCCCACGTAAACGAACACAACAAAGGCTTATTGCAACGAAAGGATTAAAGTGGTAATCGCGTATTAAATAAAAGTTGATGAAGTGAGCAACTTTACTTCACTGATGACAGGTTTGGGTGTCTGCACACACGAGCGTCGGCAGAGGGAAGGAGTCTACTGGAGCTGTGACCACGACCTCACCGCATGGTCAGATGTAGTCTGGAGCTGGTTATACGATTTGCTTTCGGCAGTCTTACTCAAAACCCTATAATGACCATTTTTTTGCAATAAGATTGCATTTAGCAGCAGCTTCACGTACATATATGCAATAAGACTGGGCCCTTTTTAAGGAAAACTAGCAATCTTCTAACGAAACGGAACAGTAGGAACCTCCGGGACATTCAAGAGTGGACGCTTTGAGTACAATAGCAACACCTCAGTTCCGGCTCAAAATTTGCATTATGCCACACTACAATGAAAATTTTTTAAACTAAAGAACTATCAGGACTGTCTTGCAACACCAGGCAAGCAATACAATGGCGCCATAATATTCTTAGCGGGAAGCGCTGCAATTGACAAGATTTTATCTCATTTGAACAACTGCAAATGTGTTAAGGACTCACACGGCTGATGAGCATTTGACCGAGCTCTCTACATCCAACAGTCACAAGAAAAGCTTTAAGGAATACGTTCACTGTTATTGTATTAAGAGAAAGCTATCTAGAGTTATTAATAGACGGCATCATTGAAATGATACCGAGCACCGTCTAAAAAGTTGTGTTATGTTCAATACCAACGAATATCAGAATTGAGAAATAAAATTTTGTTTCTCATACCGGGATAATCACTAAACATTGTCTTATGTGGTGTGCGGGTACGATTTGCGAGTCCAACGTAAGCTATGGTCCTTAATGTAATCATTTCGACATTATAGTAGGAAACATTTACTCTCGACTTTTTATTCTGTCTTTTTATCAAAATTTTTATGTGAAACACCGAATTACATACATTCACAGTCGAATGAAATACATATCATCGATTAATAACGAGTGTAATACACATTAAATAAATCGATACAGTTCTTCCCCCCTAATAACATTTCATTAACAGCTCTTCAATTCAAACTTCTGATTCTATTGAGCTGTTGACCATATTAGTTGTTACGTCACTTTTCTGTTAGCTAAATCTTTCAAATTCAAGTTCTCGAAAAGAAACTATTTTAGTGACACGAATCGTTGTATTCATTTTTCCAGACATTAAACCTCGTTTGGAAAATCAGTGCTGCCATATCAGAAAGAAAATCATCGAAAGTCACGCCACCATTATTCTCTTCATTCGCGTGTACATTCTTAAATGAACAGTCAGATAAAAATAATCGCAAATTATGCTACCATTGTTTTTTAACTGATATCCTCGCATTTTAAATTGACCAGTGGCGGCGGGGGTGTGGTCAGTCGGGGGTGAGGTCTCGGTGGCGTGGAAGCGAGACATCACGCTTCCGTGCGAGACAGTGGGGCAGCCCGAGCCCACCAAGTGCTGGACGCGAGATGGCAAGGAAGTCATGGAAGACAGGTACGAGCTCAGCGTCTGTGTTACGAGGCAGGCAGTAATCGACACTTGCAGGGTAGCTGTAAAGTGAACTCAAAACAAGGATTAGGGTAGGTAGTTTTTTTTTGGAGTTCATGCAAAGTTACCTATGTTATTTGTAGCTTGAGTATCGTGTATTAGAGAGCTTGAATTTAGTGAAATGTTTTGAAAACTAAAAGATACTGAAAGTTGCGTCGAATACTTTTTACTTGCAAAAGAAGAGTCTGAAATATATATTTTGAGAACATTGTGCCTTTCAATTTGTTTACATGAACTTGTAGGTTTTTCTAGGTTTTACGTTTCTGGTGTATTTTCTATGATGGATGATAATCGCTATTTACTCCGGTTGGAAATATTTGCTATACAAGGAGAAAACTCTCCGCGTTTTAGTGTTTTGTAACGAACTTTGTTTTGAGTACAGTAGACGATCGTGTGTCTCTATTCTTGACGAACTGGATTGATGTTACAATATTACGAACGTTAACATTGATGAATTAATTGAAGCAATGACAGGTAGCTTTGAGGAATTACAGAGATTAACAATGTTTTCGTTACTTGGCAGCAGTCAGTAGAAGAGATTATTTTGGCTGACAGTGGCAACAATTACAGGCTTCAACATCTCTCAAAAGTACAACTAGAAAGAAAAGCAATTCTTCCAAATTCAATTTAGATCTTAAAAAAATAAAAGTATGAATTAACAGGTATTGAGTAAATATAGGGGCAAATATGTTTCTTCTGTTGATAGATTATCAATTTCATGATTTTTATTGCGATCTAAGGTTTGCCTTTTATTATTTTTCTTATTAAAAATATTATTTATTGATGTTTATACATTATTAATTTATGTACCAAATAACAGAAAAAAGTTAAGTTAATATTTCTGTAACAATCAGTAGTTTTGCAAGTATCTTTTCTATAAGGCTTACAATTGTTTTGGAGTAAATATTTCTAACCAACTTCAACATTGATATGGATTTACTATTTCCAACCAGAGGAAGAATTTTCAATCACTTAGTGATGTTTGATTTATACTATTTTAATTACAGAATATTTTAGAGTCAACATAAAATCTCATTAACCTGAAAAAAAAATTCCAAAGTTTTGATAACTAATCTTACTAGCCTTAAATATGCCTTATATGGATTTGAAAGTTTTTTGTAGTGGTGTTCATATTATACTCTTGAGTCATGTCTGAAACTTTGCTCAGTAAAAATTTATCTAATGCTTTATTTTCATGAATGCAAAATCTGCAATATGAATGAAGATCAAGTTGATGTTCAGTTGATGGATTATGCATGAGAACGCTTCCAATGTTATATGTGGGAAGGTATCGTTTGTTGCTTTTGATGTCGTGACCTGTGATGGTGAACAAGGGAAATTTTGCCCACTTAGGTAACTTTTTGGATGCTTCATTAAAAAGACGTCAATCTGGAATGAATGGTGGTGTTGCCTCCACGTAAGAAGGTACTAGAAGGTGGCACTCTGAGAACAGTGCTTTCCATGGAAAGGAAGCTTTAACATGATATGCACAGAAAGGTGGCACACAAATACGGCCAGGGAAAGAGTACCTGGACTTTGTGCAAGGTAATTAAAGTGAATCAATGTTAAATGTTCCAGAGAATTTTTGTACTTTAAATTTGGGTTATCCTTTTCAGTCGTTTGTCGGTGATTTCAAGCGGAAAATTACGTCTCCTAGACGCCCAGCGCAGTAACAGCGGCAGCTACACCTGCACCGCCTCCAACTCCCACGGCAGTGACAGTGTCACCTACCTGCTCAGGGTCATTAGTGAGTGTCACCTACCTGTCAAAAAATATCAGTTGGTGATAAAGTATTGCAACTGATGTTTCACCTTCAATGAGTGAATTTAAGTTGTACACTATGATAAGTTCTGAGTTTGATTCCCCTTTTATGCACAGTACCATATCATTGGTAAATGCAATGTAATGCCATCTGAAGTGTAATTTTAATTCAAATGACCATTCTACCAGAGGCTACCTCAGCATACATGTTCAATAAATTGAGATCATATTATCCTAGGCAAATGAACTACTGATGAGAAATCGAGTCCTGTACTATCGTGTACATTGTTAAGAACACACAGATTGCACAGGGAACACCAGTAATCATCGCACATTGACCTCCAGAGGATGTAATCAATCCTTTTAATCAATCATTTTAATGCTTGTAGATAAGTGTAGTGTTACACTGCAGTAGCAGCTAAATATTTGTTTTGACCAAAGTTGTTATTCTGGAGACCACTTTCATGTTTGGAGCTGGAAAAACCACCGCCAGTTCATTCCTGCCTCTGCTGCAGTGCCTCCGTCGCCGCCCCTCCTGCACGTGACAGAGACGACGACCTCCTCCGTGCGCCTCCAGTGGACCGTACAGGACGACGGCGGGGCGCCCGTCACGGGCGCTACGCTCTACTACAGGTGGGTGGCGGGGCCCTTGTGGCGGGGCCGCGGGTCCTTGTTGCGGGGCCGCGGGTCCTTGTTGCAGTGCATTAGTTATGCCGTCTGACCGTGCGGGATTCCTCGCTTGTTTACTGGTACAAATTTTTAAAGTACGAGTACATGATTGTTTCTTGTTTGTTGGAACTTCAGGAAGAAATTGAAGTATTTTATTTCTGACTCATGTAAGCCTATGGAACACTGGACAACTTATGATTACGCCATTAGTTAACAACTTATTAAGAAAAAATTATCAAAAAATAATTTATACTCGAAATTTATGGAAGCTTGATTTGAAATCAGGCTGTAAATAATTGTCAACGACAGCTCACGTTTTCCAAAAAATGAAGTAGTTCACTGGAAAATAATATTGACATGCGCTGTTGTAAAACTTGATCTGTTTGTGTTGTGGGTTAAACATATGTAATATTAGCTCCATTTAATACTTAATTACGTGGTGTAGATAAAAATACCCAGACCGACAAAACTAACTATAAAACTTGAAATTCTGAACTCCCCATCTTAAAGAGGGCCATCACGCCATTCTGTATGAGAGTGTACGGCCCTGTGCAATTGTGTTTTTGCAAATGTACTTGCAGGAATGTTAGCCCATGTTAACTCCGCACGTTTTTTTTTACTGACGATTGAATTCTAACAGGAACATTCTTCTTGCAACAGAAGAAGACAAATTTGTCTCGAAATTCAAATATTCCTCGGAAAATGTCAATTTTAGGTTCATAGTTTTTATTGAATTGACAATACAAGCTCGTTCGGATAGTTCAATAAGTATTTTTTAGAACAATTCCCAAATTCACATGCCACAGTTTGCAGACACCGATATAATCGAAAGGATGGTGCAATAATTTCGTGAACACAATTTGTTCGTAAAAAATATGATGCAGTGACGATGTATACTTCGAAGTAACAGTTGTCCAAATCCACTAGAGCGTCAGGCGGTGCCACGCTGGAGGAGCAGATGACGTCTGATCTCCACTCTGTGGACAGCCTGCGTTGTGGGACGCTCTATCATCTGTTTGGAACCGTGCGCAACTCTATAGGTACGAGTCACCGACCTGCTCAGGGTTTTAAGGGTCACCTGCTCAGGGTCATCAGTGAATGACACCTGCCTAGGGTCAGTAGTGAGGGTCACCTGCCTGCTCATGAGTAGCGCTAGGTCCACATGTCCATGGTTATTCAAACATTTAATGGCGAATCTGCTTAGCTAAGCAACTTATTTTTCCGGTCGCCCATACAAATTACGTCAGAAGTTGTTACATCGTCTTTTCTGTTTTCTAAAATTGGGTGGAATTTGAGTTCGTCTCCGTGTTTTTTTAGGCGACAGTTCTGAATGGGTGACATCACTACACAGTCGCTTTAACTAGAGGCTTTGCCTGTTTGCTCTTAGTTAAACACATGCAATAAATTAATTTGCGCAACAAAATTTTGTTTTTAATTTTTTGAAGCAATAAAATTGCGTTTTTAACGATTTGGTTCCAGGTGGTGGGCTAAAAAAAACACAAGTATACTATTTGTTGAATTTTATGAGATTGCATTTGTGGGGCACTAGGCTGAGGAATGAAGTGAATTTTTGTGTTTCTGGTAATTTTATTTTATCAAGTTGTTTATAAAGACCAGCATGTTGTCTCACGTGTAATAGCTTCTCGAGAGCTGAATTAGATGATGGGGCTGATGGGAACGTTAGACAGACGTCCACTTGATGATCTATTCTCATTTGGTGGGCAGGCAGCAGCGAGTCCTCTGAAGTGGTGGAGGCCCGCACGAAGGGGCGCACTCCAGACCCTCCCCCGCAGTTCCAGTTCATCACGAGCAACAGCACCCAAGCGACGCTCTACCTCACCCAGTGGGAGAACGGTGGCTGTGACATCACCCACTTCTTGGTGCAGTACCGCAAGCTGCTCAGCGCCCACTGGACCACAGGTCAGTGTGGCACTGGCAGGGTGTGAGTTAAGAATAAATAATTATTTGTTCACTGAAAGACTTTCGAAAAATGACCCCATATATCCAGGAAGATTTCTACCATCAGTTTACTATACTTTTGAAAGTCAAGTCTTCAATGATAAACTTCCTTGTCTTCCTTTCTCTTTTGTTAGGTACAGAAATGTGATCCCCTTGGCCTAGAGAAAGTGAGCCTTGAAAAGTCATTGTTTTCAATTATTAAAATTGCATTCTGTGCAGTGCACCTGTCGTGTACCACCCATCGTAAGAACACGCTACTTGGAGTATTAGAGTTGAGATCTCGTGCAGGTCCATGCTTACGGTTTACGTTCGTGTGCAGTGAGCAGCGAGGTGGGCGTGGTGCGGACGTTTGCTGTGGGAGGCCTGGAGCCGGGCGAGCGCTACAAGGTCAGGGTGACTGCGTACAACTCTGCAGGCGCGACCCCCGCCCTGTACACCGTCACCA